>WEZZ01013020.1:2404-34244 GCA_013400585.1 Chloropsis cyanopogon
ATATTTTCCTGAGGTAATTTGGTAGTAGTCAGCAGCATTACAGCAGAGGGGTTTCTGGCCATGAGAATTTTGAGATCTCTTTCCTTCCTGTTGAGGAGCAACATGAGTAGAAAAAGTATATGCAACTTCACCAAATCAAACCAAGGCCAGGAACCTGTGACTGACAACATCTGGGAGAAAAAATTAATTCATTTTGAAATGTATTGTATGCCGACTGTGTTAACCTCTTAAAGGAAACGTGTCCACACACCCATAAAAGATGATTTTGCCTGCACAAACTGCTAATAGTGAGATGTTTTCCCCATGGTTTGTGCTGTCCACCCTCACCTTCAACATGTCACAGCATGTTACTGTATCTACTGTGAAGAAAAGGCGCTCCTCATCAGGTGTCTTAGTATGAGGGCCACTCTTCCTTTGTACAAGCCATTCCCATCACAGGCACTAGATAAGGCAGTCCTTTTGATGGCTTTAATCATAAAAGCTAACATTCAAAGAAGATAAAAGGCTCTCTTCTTTATAGCTCTAATTATCTGCTTCATACCTTCATGGCTGGAGAAAACATACACCAGTGTCCAGGATCTTTGGTATACAACCTTTGGTCTATGATCTCCAGTATCCAGTGGTTATTAGACTTTGACCCCACGTCTTGAATGTATTTTCTACATTGCTTTTCAGGTGGGCCAAGAGCCAGTCTGGCCATTTCAGAGTACAGTTTCTCAAAAATGAAGAAAGGGAAGGAAACAAAACCATCAGGAGTAAAAGTAGATTTATTCCATACCTACACAGTGGTGTCTTTCTGAAAGCCCTGAAGTCTAAAGTTAAATGAAATTATGGTGCTAATAGGGTGAAATACCCCTTGGCTTCCAGCAGAATTGGTGTAAGGACTTTGCACCCTCCAAGTGGAGTAGTATTGTCCCTGTTTACAGGTGCATGAGGAGAAAGCAGCTCTTAGGAACCATATCCTTGTGTTTATTCTTCTTCCCAGGCCCCATACACATCTGTAGCAGAGGAAAGGCAAATACTAATAAGTGTTTGCAAATATTCAAGGAGATGGGGAAATAGAAAGTGATATGTACTGGAATAGACACAAAATGCAACTGTACAACTTCTGTATTTTTTTGGGTGCTGACAACAGGAAAGAATAAAACTAACCTTCAAAAGCCCATGGTAGGACCCCTTTTCTTTCCTTTGCTTCTCTCACTATGATCTTTCTTTAGCATAAGTGGGTTGCACACCTTTCCTTCACATACTTCAATATTTAGAAGTGTGCAAGAGCCAAAGAAGGCAGAATAGAAATAGCTCCCCGTGTACTGAGAAGGGCTGTGCAGCAAGCTTCAAATGCAGAACCAAGTACTTAAGATGTCTTATTAATTATCATTTTATAACAAGAAAAAAGACTTTCCAGCTGCAAGGAAAAGCTGGGTCTCTAGGCAGCAGACAACAAATGCAGTGTCTTTGGGACCAGAAAAAGGGATTCAGTTTGCTTTCCTACTGGTGGTTCTCCCCACTGATTGCTGAAAGAGGTATATAACAATTACACCAACAAAGAAACAGCTGTAAGATTAGGTAGGCTCAGTCCATGACTGCACAAGCAGAACAGTACAAAACTGTGGTCCATCTGCTCCACTTATAAGGATTCACTCTTTTTTCCACTTCATAACTATGTGCCTGACCACAGTGCAACTTCTGCCCAGGCCACCTCCCTGCCTAGAAAGTGGCAGAGATACAAAGCCAGAGGAAACTGTTGTCCCTTAAAAAGAATACATTTCTCTCAGGTCACATCACATTCTATCCTACAAGTTTAAGATAAGAATATTGTATTATGTTAGGAAAAAGTCAATTTAGACATGTTTCCTGTATTATGGAGATCTGCATTGGAGGCCTATGGCAGACCAAAAGGAAGGACATCAATATCCAGGATGATCTTCCAGCTTCCAGGTATCTGGAATTCACAGGCTTCAGAGCCAGCATATTAATGTCAGACAATCCTTAATAAATCTTATTTCATGAACTTATCTATTTTTGTTTAAGCAAGCACGCATATGACACACAAGCCTGTACTTGTACTTTCCTCTAGAATTAGAAGAATTTTTATGGCTGATCCTATATTTGCTCTTGGAAAAGTTGAAATGCATTTCACTCAGTCTCAGTTTCATGAACACTGATGAAAGTATTCGTATTCACAAGGATACGTATAAAAGGAAACTTCGTATTTCCATATAACTCAACATGTAAATAATTGGTAAATTGTTATGTTTATATAGCAATACTCAATCAAATATTCTAGGATTAACAGATGTCCTGAATCCTTTTATGTACAGCTATCTCAGATATTGCCCAAAACATAATAAACTATTATAAGTTTGGAAACACCAAAAAAATGCTAACTTTTTGAAAGAATTCATAAACAAATCTTTGTACCTTTTGGGAAAACGGGTACTGCATTGTAAATATTTATTATAGATGAAGGAAGAGGCACAGCAGAAGTTTTACAGCTGGAACTAAGTTGCTATGAATAATTTTGTTAAAGAACACTGTCAACAATATTTCTACTGTGTCCAAATTTTGCTAAGTTTTTACACACTATTAGGAAGATAAGATCACATACCTATTGCAGTGTTTGGAACCCACTCAGAGCCAGGAAGTCTGGCAGGACTCCATTGCAGTCGGTGCCTAAGCTCTTAAGAGATGGGTGTTGCACAGCGTGCCTCTCTGCACAGCACAGCTCACCCCAGGGCTCCCGAGAGCCGCTTCTCCCTACCCCGATGCCCCAGCGCGGCTGCAGCTGAGGGTGTGAGATGGGATCCTGTGAAGGGAAAGTCACTAAACCCCAAATGCAGTGAGCTACTGACGAGTATTTTAAGGGCAAATAGTCTCGCTCTAGGCAAATTCTCGTTTGGTGGAGGCACAGTGGAGAGAATTTCACTCTATGGCGTACGTACAGAGTTTGGTGTGTCTGTGTGTGCATGGCTGGATTCTGCTCAGATACTCTGCTCTGTCTTCACTTGCTCAGGGGTAGAGAAATTTACAGGTGAGTTCATGAATGCAAATGAATGCATGAAGTATGATGCTAGCACTCACAACTTAAAGACAACTGTATGCAAATGTGCACATGTAGATATTTAAATTCTCACAGGATATAATTATAAAATAATACACCCAGAACCAGCCTATAATCAGGTATATATGCTTGCCGTTGTTTACTTTACCTAGTTCTTAGGCTGTAAAAATTTATGATTTTTTAAAATGTAGTCTATTCCTTACTTTAGTGCCTTCCTTTTAATTTTGTTTGGATTTTCCTGGTGGCACTCTATGTTAAAAAGGTTAGTTAGGGTTGAGACAATAGTTTTTAATTCAAGAGAATTGCTTCCTTAGAGCGTTCAGTCTTGTGATTTAGTTTTAGGTAGTCCTGCAAGGAGCGTGAAGTTGAACTCAATGACCCTTATGTGTGTGCCCCTTCTAATTTGAGATATTAGGCAATTCAATGAAAATTATGTAAAATTATTTTTCCACTACAAAACATCAATTGAAATTAGATCATCAGAGTTGCCATTCCAGAAAGATATAATTTGAAAAAACATTTGTTGTCTATCAATCAAGTTCTGGATGGAATCCAGAGAACTGATTTTAAGGATATCTTAAAACTGTAAACACCAAGTTTTAGCCCACATTTCTTTAGAAAACCAGGTTTGTGAGACTAGCACTATTGTCTGTTTCTATTTGTTTGTCCTGTTCACCTCCAATAATGTTTCAAACATCAGCAATTTCACTGTAGCAGAGAATATGCCGCCAAGTTTTTCTAGGTCTGGAGACAGCAGCATCCAGGCTGTAAGAAGGACACCCGTGGTGATCCTTTATGGGGTGCCAGAGGACTGAAAATGGACAGAGCCATCACTGGGACATCAAACACCAACAGAGACCACGGACCAGAGCTGTTGCCGAGCATCGAGATAGCCAGCAGGCAGGAGACAAGCCCGCGGGAGCCAGAGAGCAGCTCCCGGTGGCTCGGTCCGGAGAGGACGAGCTGGAAGGCAGGCACGGCTGCCCGCTGGCATTCGCAGATGGGTGGCTCTGCAGCTCCTTTAGCCACAGAGGGTGGCTCTAACCATCAGAGTTGTCGCAGTCAGGGACCTTCTCCCAGCCCGGCTCCGCGCAGGAGCGCAGCGCTGCGGATGCCGCTCGCTGCCCACAGGTGGCAGTGAGCCTTCACCGTTCGCCACAGAGAAACCAAATTTGCCTCTCAGCCTTTTGGTGTTGGTGGGCATCGGCCTGACGGCCCCTGCTTGAGGTGCTCGGGTCTGGCTTTTGGGGAGCTGCTCAGCAGAGGGCCGTACTTTTCGCTCCTCTCTCCGAATGCTGTAACACAGTCTGTGCGACTGGGAAGGGTCTGTAGGTCAGTCAGAATGAGCAAGATCTGCTGAAAAACTCACTCAAATCTGTGGTGTCAAATGGTGTCAATATAGTTGGAAAAGCAGCACTTCAAAGCAGAATATGTTTCAGAGATGGTGATAATTTTATTATCTGTACCTGCCTGAATGCAGGCCTGGTGTAAAACGACAGATCAAGGGAGTGAAAAAGAAAAGGAGCCGAGCAGATCAGTGGAAATCAGAAAATTGCCCATGCTATTCAGAGTAATAAACTTTGCTGTCAACAAACACAGCTTCCCTTGGATTTTTCAAAGGATAAAACCACCATTGTTTACATTTAAGCTATGCTCTCTCCCATGTCCTTTATCATAACAATGTTATTTAAGTTCCTTATGAAACAACAGTAACAACAGTATATATTTCTGATGTTCCAAAATACTTGCTGAGTAGAAATTTTCAAACCTTCACAGATAAATAGATTAGATTAAAGAACAAAAACAATGGTGTTGAGTGGAAAAATAGACAGTAAGTAACATTTGGCCAACCCATAAGCTGAAGATAGCACGTACTATATAAAATCTGGGTATCTGTCCCTTCATTTTTGTCCTGGAATCAATAGCAATATGCATCATGTAGGCTGGGTTTTTTGGGGTCTTCTCCCTTTTTCTTTCCAAAAATAAAAGCGAACTTCAAAGTGACAAATAATCAGTAAACTGAAAAAACAAAACAAATGTAATTTTGTCTCAAACTATTGCCCAAATGTGACTTAACTATGTGGGTTTTTCTCTGCTCTCAGACAGCTGTGAACATCTGCCAAGTGACTGGAAACCCATTGCATATGGTGCCACCTGCATCTCGATACAAAGCAGCAAGCCAAGTTTTGCCATCATGTAGGTTTTTGCATCTTCACTGAATCCACTGGGGCTGCACGCATGTAACTGAGAGTTTAATCCCAGTGGAGCTCCGTTGTGTTTCCCCGTGACTAAGTTCAGTGGACTTCAGTGGAGTCACAGAGTGTAACTGAGATCAGACACACTCTATTGGTAAATACTTTTACTAGTAAATCCTCTTACCAGTCTGGTGCCCTGCTGCAAAGTTTCCCCTAAAAAATGGATATTCTGACAAATAGGGAGCTTGCTACTAGACATCTACAGCTTGCTGGACTGATTTTGGGACAAAATTTTTAACACAACAGAGTCTTCTGCTGTTTTCTTGCGAAAAAGCAGTTCTGCGAATCATTCATTCCCTGCCCCTGAGCCAATGTGGAGCCACTGGTCCCATGGGTAAGACCAGCTCAGGATCTACGTCTAGTGGGAAAGATCTCTGGAAACAGGGCCTGAGAGGCCAGCCATCTGGGTCCTACCTCCCCAAGGCAGTGGCCAGATTGGCTTTGTGAAGAGCAGTAGGTTCATCATGTTCAGTGCACAAACTAAGCTGATTTATTTTTGGAGACTCCTGCTCTGGAATGGCCCTGATCTGAATGTCTGGAGCAAGTAGGAGGCCCATCCCAGAGAGCTGGCAGTGCAGAAACAAAAGGTGAACTCTATGTTGTTTTGTCTCATCACTCCCTGCCACAGAAGAGAAGTTTTGTTCTCAGACTGCCTAGAAAGAGGTAGACAATGTTTGTACTCTTCAGAAAAACAAAACCCGGCTTAAAGAGTCCCCATATTGCCTTGGGACGTAATTTTGAATTCTGATTGAGGTACTGCAAGGGAAAACATCAAAAAGAAATTTGCATTTTTTTTTAATTTAATAAAATTAATCCTAGCAGTCTTTGTTATTTTGTATATTATGTGCATTTGTGACTCTTTCAGGCAGAGTAATTTTCACAGGATCTGCATATTGCAATTTTATGCAGGAATAAAGTTCGCATACAAAGTGAAGCCAGAACTGTCTGGCACAAAGCTCCTAAGGACAGATGGTGCCACCTGTATCCTCAAGAATAGTCCTAGCCAGGTTTGTAAACAATGACCTATTTAAGTGAAACAGGGAGAAAAATCTATGAGCTCTCTTCCTATCTAAGTACAGAACATTAACAGCAATAGTAAATTATTAAAATTAAGCATTATTGAAGTTGTGTTTTCATTGACTCATAGCTGTCAGGATACATGGAAGTTCTCACTGTTATTCAAATCTGTTGTTTCTTTCTTGCCACCCAGTTTCTTTTCCAAAATGTATTTGAGCCATAGATCCTGGGGTTTTGTGTAGAAGCCTCCCCTACGTTCTCCTTCTTCCTCTGACGAAGGGTATTCAGCCTTACAGTTCAGTTTAAGCCGAGGTTTTTGACAGGCTTATTGTTGCAATGAATTTGTAATTGTGTCTTGATACCATATTATCTTGCCACTGAAATGAAAGATGTCACAAATTCAGCTCTGAAGGGAGCACAGGGGATTTAAATGTCATTTGGACATACCCTTCTTTAAGAAGCAGTAAGAAACGCTGTAAAGTTAAATAAAGGAAGAGAAAATAGGGTAAACGTGAGTTTTTCTCAACATTAAAAGTATTCTATTTACAGGAAAAATGTTTCCTTCATTGACTATCATTGTACTCCATTTCCTGGTAAGAAAGTATTTTTGCTGTGTGTGTTTGAAATTTCATCTGTCTTTTGTGGAAGGACATTTGAAAAGAGATAGTCTTTCGCTTATGTAACAATCAATTATTCCCAAAAGTTTGTGTGTTTGTGTGGGTATACAGATACATGTGTATTCACCACATTTTATGCCTAGTGAAGAATTTAAACAGTAATACAGGCACCAGCTGACATTGGGTTTGCTTCTTTTTCAGCATTGTTCACTGGCAATCAGACAAAATCTAATTTTTTTCTAGAGAAGTGGAAAGATAGACAAACTTAAGAGTTTTAAATCTTACCTTTTAAGAATTCTTTAAAGGTCTTTCCTTTAGACCTTTCTAAAAGGCCTTTCCTTTTTAGATTTCTTCTAGTTCATGAAAGAAGAGTCTATTCAGACCTACTATCTGCTTGGTGTTCTTGAAACCAGCACAGGCCTGAAGGTCTCATGACAGGTCAGTCTGTTGACAATTGACAAAGGTGATTGACCCCTAGGTTCTGGCACTTCACATTTTGGAAATAGACTTAATTGGTTGCCCTCTACCAAGAGATAACAGTAAAAATTTAATCAGTAACATTATTTTATATCAGGCTGAGCAGAAGTGAACCAGAACACTTTTTGTGGTTTTGCCATTCAGTATAAAATTTTAAAATGCTCAAAACAATCAGGCTATAAAAAAAAGCTGTTAAAAAACATGTCGCCAAATTTTTCCAACTTTGTGAAAGTTTTTTTCCATTTGAATTTCAGGATGAAGTCTGGGTCTGCTTTTGACTTAAATGTCCAGTTTTCTCCATTACTAATTAGAATCCTTTGTGATGGAGAATGTTCAGGTGGGAAAATGAAAACTACCCCCTTCTCAGTGCAGTTGGAAGCCACAGGAATGAATGTTCAAGGAAATGTTTGTGTATACCTTACAGTGCCACAAAACAACACCTGGTTTGGATTTGTTTAAGCTATATTTTTATTAATAAAATTACATGAACATTGTTTGAAGACTGACTAAAGCCAGAATGGTGGTTTTGTATGACATCTATGCAACTTAGATAGAATTCATATGAGGTAAAGTAATATGGATATTTATAGTCACTTTTATTTTCTGTTGTGCTTGAGGTTGTTAAACTTTTTTATGCTCTTTTCTTTTTAGACTAGGGACCCTGAAATAAATATTTGAAATGTATCTATAGCATATGTGTTTTCATAAACTATATTTCTATTTTACAATGCAAGTACAATATGAAAAATATCCCTTTTTGCCAGGAAAGCAAGGTTTGATAAACTCAGCTGAAATGGAATTTAATGAAAAGAAATGAATGAGGCCTTTACAGATTAGTTCGCTGAATGGTTTTAAAAGTTTCAAATTAAATGACACATTAAAATGCCTGCTTTGCCAGCTTTTCTGGCACAAAACAGCTACAACAAAATGTAACTAAATCTCTTTTAACATTTGAGTTATAACAAAACCACAACAGAGATTTTTTTTTAACAAAGACCAGGCTACAGACAGGACTGAACAGTCTGAACACTGACTTCCACACTTATAAGCCTCAATGAAGTGTTAGTCTCCCATGCATAAGTAAACAATAAGCCTGTAGAAGGAAATAGAGGTTTTAAAACTGCTTCTTTTACCTTAAATCTGGTTTCTCAGACCTCTCCCGGTAGGCTTTCAAGCAACAAAGTGACCAGATTACTATCTTCCTTCAAGTGCCTTGGCAAGTTATTTTCCAGCCTAGTATTACTGAAAGCTTAATTTCTCCTAATGGCTTGATATAAAAACTCCACCTTTCAGAGGAGATTGTTTCTCAGGAGGACAATATATATATATAACGTTATTCATTTCTGCATTGACTTTTTTCCAATCCTGCTGTGGGATACCAAACCTGTCTCAAAGCTAATATGCCGGAAAACTGTAGGTAAGAACAAACAAACAAATATTTTCTAAACCCTTTCTGAAACTCTGTTAAGATAATGCTCTCTTTATAAATTTTAGATTCATTGCCTGTAATTTTTCTTTAATTTTGTGAGCACTGCATTTTCTGTGATGTATATTATTATTCACTCCTGAAAAAAAAGTTGAGTTTCTTCTGGATTTAGAATCAAAGAGCCCAGATAGGACAGGTCTGTGTGGTCCATAGAGCATTTGAACACTGAAGGAGCAGTCAAACTATTGGCATGGAGAACAATACCGCTGAAGCCAGAGTTCAAGGATAGGTGGGGTGGCTGGTAGTCCTTCCCCAGAAACAGACATGTGGGGGCTCTCTGCAAGGGAATTAGACAGCCTGACTATCAAGTGTTTGCTGCACATGCATTTCTATTTACACCTCTTGATAAGCTTCTTTCATATTTCATCCAACCTCAGGAGATCATTTCATGTGCTTGTGAACATCTCCTTACCAGCAAAGAAAACACAGTAAAATGTGAAGACCGCCCTCTGTGGGAAGGCAAACTGAGAAGGCTGTGACTGAGAATGAAAGAGTAAGGAGAGTATTACCACACGACAGAATCAGAAAATTAGAGCTGCTCAACCCATCAGTAGGGCTGTTAAATCCCCCTGTGTCATGAGCACACTGTGGGAGCAGAAAATCTGGACCACCAGCAAAATTAATACAGTCTCCTGAAGTTTCTGATGCTTGATATAACTGAATAACCTCAGACCCTTTATCCACGGTGTAACAAAATATTTACTTGGTGCTGTCATTGCTGCCTTTGAGCTAAACAGAAGTTTTCACACTGACCACTGTGGGAACTGGGGTATTCAGGAGGGCAAAAAAGCTAGATAAGTCACTCAGAAAGAAAGGAAACCAGGTGGAAGAGTAGTTGATAGATCTTGGCCAGAAGATTTAAAGAAGAGGCAGGTGCTAACAAAACAATCATCAAAAGCTGCCAGCATAACTGGAAGGAAAGGCCTATTACTTCTAAATGGATGTCTAGAACCATTTGACAGTTTTGAAGGTTATTCTTTTCAGAGATGGGTTTATAAGCTTACAAAAATTAGCTTCTTTGTGTAGTCATCACCAAGTTTAGAGAAGTCCTCCAAGATCATTGGGCCAACCATTAGCCCAGCAGCAGCATGTTCGCCACTAAGCCATGCCCCAACTGCCATATCCACAAGTCTTTTGAACACTTTCAGGGCTGGTGACTCCATCACTTTCTTAGGCAGCCTATTCCAATGCCTGACCACCCTTTCAGTGAATACATTTTTCTCAGTATCTAATCTACACCTCCTCTGGTGCAACTTGAGGCCATCTCTTCTCATCCTGTCATGGATGTTAGTTACATGGGAGAAGAGGCTGACCCCGACCTGGCTACACCCTCCCTTCAGGCAGTTGTAGAGAGTGACAATGTGCACCTGAGCCTCCTTTTCTCCAGCCCCCACATCTACACTTTGAAGGACTTACGTTCCAGACCCTTCATCAGCTCTGTTGCTGTTCTCTGTACACACTCCAGCATCTCAGTATCATTGTTGTCATAAGAACCCCAAAACTGAACACAGGATTTGAGGTGCAGTCTTACCAGTGCTGAGTGCAGGGGAACAATCCCTGCCCTCGTCCTGCTGGCCACACCATTGCTGGTACAGGCCAGGATGCTATTGGCCTTCTTGGCCACCTGGGCACTGCTGGCTCATGTTCAGTCACTGTCACCAGCACCCCCAGGTCCTTTTCCTGTGGGCAGCTTTGCAGCCACTCTGCCCCAGCCTGTGGCACTGCCTGGGGTTGCTGTGACCCAAGGGCAAGACCCAGCACTGGGCCTTGTTAAACCTCACACCACTGGCCTTGGCCCATGATCCAGCCTGTCCAGATCCCTCTGCAGAGCCTTCCTGCCCTCCAGGAGATCAACACTCCCACCCAGCTTGGTGTCACCTGCAAGTCAACAGAGGGGGAGATCCATCATCCAGATCATTGAAAAAGACATTAAAAAGAACCTGGCCCCAGTACTGAGACCTGGGGAATGCCACTGGTGACAGTTTTTCCAGAAGAATGCTGTGGGAAACAGTATCAAAGGCTATACTAAACTCCAGGTAGAAACATCCACAGCATTTTCCTCATCCACTGAATGGGTCACCCGGTCATAGAAGGCGATCGGGTTGGTCAGGCTGAACTTGCCTTTCACAAACCCCTGCTGGCCAGATCCCCTGGTTGTCATGTACATGCTGTGTGATGGCCCTCAGGATGATCTGCTCCATGATATTCCATAGCACCAAGGTAAGATTTACAGGCCTGTAGTCCCCTGTATCCCTCTTCCACCCTTCTTATAGATGGACACTTCATTTGCCAACCTCCAGTCAACTGGGACCTCCCCATTTTAGCTAGGACTGCTGGTAAACAATGGAGAGTGGCTCAGGGAGGGCTCCCACCATCTCCCTCAGACAGTTTCTGCTAGTCATGTTTGTATTTTTGTGATGATTATCAGTACTCCTTGAAATATCGCTGAGTCCTGAGGCCTAGGATCCCACTCTGCCAGGTTGTAGATAGGAAGAGTCTATTGATGTGCATGAAGCACATGGGTAACATAAAAATAGATACGGGACAGAAGTGGTCAGTATGTGTGCTGCCTCTGGATGGGATTGAGTTAAATTTTTTTCATAGAAGTTTTCATGAAGGTCGTGACCAAAAGGGTGTTGATGGCACAGTGGTTAAGCTGTTCTGAAGAGCATTTGCACAGCATCAAATCCTTCCCTGGATCTCATTCTGAATCCCTAGAATAGATTGGGAGGGAAGAAAATCAGACATACGATCTGAACAAGCTGAAAGCATACTCCATGTCATACAACATCATGTTCAGCAATACAGAGGGAAAAGACAAGGTGTTAGGAGGGTTAGCCATCTTTTACTCAGAAACTCCCAGGACATCTCTCTGCCCGTGGGAGGTACATCACTTGTTTTGCTTTATTTACTTTTTCTCTTCTTTCACTTCTCCTTCATATGTTAACAAATTTTGTCTTGTCCCATAAATTTTCCTGGTTTTACTCATCCTTCTTCTTTCCTCAACTCACTGTGTGGTGGATGATGGTGGGAAGTGACCAGTAGCCTGTGGAGTCCTTAACTGTCCCCTGGGGTTAGCCCCCAACAGTTGGGAAAGTTAGGCACAGTCTTGTAAATAAAAGTGATTTTTAAGGGTAATTTTGAAAGAGTAAGACTCATAATTAATTTCTTAATATTGACAGGATGCAACTCATTTGTGAGAGTCATTATGAGAAAGAGCACAGAGATGTTTGAAATCTAACAAGTGGGTGATAGATGTGCAGGGGAGAACTGATACGAGAATGTGAGATGAGAAACTGTTGTGAAGAGGCTATGAATGGCTCTGAAAATAAAATATTTTATGTTAAACATCCTATAGGAATGGGATGCAGTAGACGGAGATAAAAGAGGGGTGATGTAGTGAAGCCTCTTGGCTGAGAAGAGGAATTTTACAGGAGGATTCAAACTGGATACAAGCTGATTCTTCTGTTTCAGTTTCTTCTATTACTATATTCAAAACCTTGTCCAGCTCTAACAAAGAAATTTCATACTGTAACTGAACAGATGTAACAATAGAAATACCCTTTGTATATAGGGCTTATTTCATTTATCAGGTGCTGGGAGCTGGTATATTGTTTTATTTCAGAAAGCACAGGGTGAGCTGTCCTCATTATTCACCTTTCACAACTATTTCTGCAGATGTCTCTAAGCTCACCCACTGCCTGACTTAGATGTACAGCATCTTCACACTCAGGTGTTCAAACACAGAAACCAACAGAGAGATTTAGTAAGCTTTTCAGTTAACACATGCAAACAGACAGCAACATCTGGGTAAAAGAACAACAATAAATTTTCATAGCCACTAGAGCGTTGCTTGTTCCATTTAGTCACATAGATCAACCTCAGTAACGTTTGCATGACCAGCGCACTTGAATGCAAAATTCCAAGGATGGCACAGTCCCAACCAATAAAAAAGTGGTTTTCCTCAGTAAGCCATGCACTTGTAGAAGGCTCAAACTGAATGCCCTTGTTGGTTTTGCTTGAAAAAGTGTGTATCATGCAAGCTCACTGGAAAAGTCTGCTGCTGACACTGGAGAGGGGCAGCTTGCAGACTGACTAGGTGGAGAGACTGTGCACACTGAATCCTTTCCCACACATGGATGGCACTGTGCTGCAAGCTCTCCAGTACCTGCCAAAAAGAAATAGACATAATCTGCCAAGTGGTAGATTATACAATTTATATTTTTTATTCATAGTTTCTGTCATAAGCACCCCCACATTTGCCTTGTGAGGCAGACTGGTCATAGTTGCCCCCTGAAGTGTGCACTCTGGGTGACAGGCTAGAGGAGAAGGAATTGGGCAGTTGGCTTTTGCCCAGAATACTAATGCAACATTATAGCTGCTGCAAACCTGGTGGTCCAGCATGGTACAAGACAAAGTGGGACAAACACTCTCCATGGGGCAAGCAGAGGCTAGGAGACTCCCAAGAGCAGACCTAGAGACAAATTTCAGAGTCAGTGGGAAGAGAGAACTGTTTCTGGATGGACTTGGAGGACGCAGTGCAAAGAATGTTAAATTGTAAGAAGTCATTAAAAACATGGGCTGAAGGAAAATATCTTGAAAAGGACCTGCCTGTGTAAGCAGATAGCAAGGGGAAAATACAATTACTCATAAAAGCTTATGTCCTGTCTAGGAGATAAAAGCTGATTAATTTTAAAAGGAAGGCTGCTGTACTTTGGGTTTTAAAATGTTAGTTTCTCTGCTTTGGGTTCTGGGAACAATTCATGCTAGAAAGAAAAGGCCTTTTCAGATTTTCCACATGCTGACTCCCAAGGCAAGGTACAGCTCTGGGTCTGGGCGGGTCAAGATCCTGCAGTGCATCTACCCTTTATGCTTCACTAGAGAGTCCAAAAAAGGTTGTTTGTGAAAAAGCTGTTTCTGGTAGGATCATAATGAGTATATGGGGTGAAGAAAATTAACAGGCCAGACAGGAAGACATTCAGTTCCAGATTCCCATGGCATTAGCTGTGTGTTTGATTGGTTGCTGAGGAGTTTTCAAAATATACTATTGTGTTGGATATGGATGAAGTTGGACAGTGACAGGTAGGAGAATTTTCTCTGCCCAAGAAAACCTGTAACAAGTTGGTGTTGCTATCGTAATTCTGTCTTATCTCCCTGACTAAGCACGCTTCCCCGTGCTAATTACTTGCAATTTTGAACAGAGGAAAAGAGTACTGATAAAACTGAAGTACCAAGATGTCTAGTTTCATGAGACATAAATATCTCTTGTATGTAGTTATCAAATACATTTCTAGAGGAGACACTGGTTCTAGCAGGACAGCTGGGACAGGATAGCTCTTCTAGTTTGCAGGAAGTAGCTATCAATGTACCACACTATTTATTTGCATAACTGTTTCAGAGTTGTTCTAGTACCAACTAGTATCAATGCTTCAGAATCTTTTTCCTTCAATTGGAATTGCTCACATGCAAAACACATTACTTAACAGAAAGTAGAAGTTATTCTGTTTACAGTGATTTTACAAACAGTGATGAGCCACTGAAAAGCATCCTCTTTAACTGTGGCAGAAAGGCAACAGTCTTCCAGCAAAAAGGATGGGTATGGCATTCTCTGCAAAAAAAAACCTTTCCTGATACTTGAGGCTGTTTTATTCCAGTACATCAGATATCAGCCTGCACAGAAAGTATGAACAGTTTACTGTACACTGTTACGACTAATGGTGACAGGACAGAACTAGAAAGTGCTCACCTTAAACTGGTTTTGAAGGGCACAATTTCTTCTGACAGTCTTACTGCACAAGTGCTTCTAAACACTGACTCACTGTTGTACCACACTCGAAATGCACACGTTCGGTTGCCTCTTGTAACTCTTGCGTTAAGTACTAAACAGAAATCTGTTCTAAAAATGGTGAACACAGCTAAGATCTTAATGATCTTGACAGTTTCTTACTAGGATAGAAATCTTCCACTTCCTACATGTCTGGTCCTCAAGTTAAATTTCAGTGACCTTCAGAAATTATGTTTTTATAAAATTGGCAGACAAATTTCAAGATGGCAGATGTACCTTATGAATGTATCTCTGTTCTCTCAGCTGTACAGCTGTATTTATAAAATTCCACTAGAGAGGTGTGTCTGAGACTGCAGCAGGAAACCTGCAACATTGTTTCTATTTTCAAAAAGCCTCCAAGAAAAATGAAAAGGTTCATACTGTGCTTTTGCAAGAAAAGTTAACAGTGTTTCCTGGGTCACTTCCTGGGTTTTGGAAGCAAGTGGAAGGGCTTGGGACCCCTTTTGTCAACGTGACTGCAGTCATGTAGGGCAACAGACCTTATGCCCTCAAGGAAGGGGAGAAAAACTTCAGTGTAGGGGTGCTTTGGGGGGTGCTGCCATGCCCAAGCTAGCTGAAAGGGCACCACTACAGTTAGCCCACCGCCTCCCAGCTTGGATAGGAAAGGAGAGAAGCAGGGGTGCCGTGAGTTCTTCGTCCCCCCACGCTGCAGCTGTGACCAGGAAACAGAGAGCGGTCTCTCAGAGGAGAGGCAAGGAGTTTATTTTTCTCCCACACTCGTCCTAGCTGAGAGCGAGTTGTGGGGGTCGTACAGAGGCTTTTCGCTTTTCAGGGTGTGGTCTCATTTGACCAATGAAACANAGTAAGAGCCTTTTCACAGTCTTGAGATTATGACCAATTAAGAACCATCAGCAAGGTAGAATTAGGACATAGTCTCAGACAGGAAGTGCTATGAAAATACTTCTTTGCACTTCCTGATAAAAATACTTCCTAGCTAACACTCAGCTGTAGGTTTATGACAAAATGTCACCCAAAAACCCTGTACAGGACAGAAATTCTGTGTTTGTATCGAAAATGTTTTAAACATTTCTGAAGGGCTGGCATTGCATAGTTGTGTTTTTTCCTGCAAAATTATTTAAGGAGAGACAATGGCTGAAAGCCTTTCTTAAGATTCCTTATGCCATACAACCTGTCAGAGAATGGCTAAGAAGAAACCTGGGTCAAAATCCATGCATAAATGAAATCCTGGTAAAAAAAAAATACAGTTAATTCAAACAAGAGTGTGTTTTGCCGCTTCCTTTCTGATGTTCTTCAGTTGCAATAAGGAATACATATTACAGAGCTGTTCTGAAGTAAAATCAGTGGCTAGTCCCCAAACCTACTTTGACAAGTCTCAGAAGAGATGACAAAACAACAAATGCATTGCAATGGTTCAATGTATTAGAAAGGGAAGAAAGTGTATGTTGCATATCAGTCGCAGGACAGCCTCCCTTAACACTACAAATCTTGTATTAGGATGGTCTGGGGGACATTGTCCACAAAGGTGGTTAAATTCTAGAGAGTCATTAAAACAGGGGATTAGGGACAATCTCCAGAAGAAACGTATCATGCAGGGAAAAGACCTCTCTTTAGATAATGACTGTCTCAGGGCTGAAACACAGGCCCCCAAATCTGTAATCATTACATGACACGCTTGCTCATTCTGCACTGTTTGCTCCCCACTCCTGGAACAGATTTATGACAGGGGTTTAAATGGGCTGCAGCTCTCCCTCCAGCATGTTGGTGCCTCTGTCCCAGCCTTCCCTCCAGCCGGCAGCATGCCTGCAGTCCAGACCTCCCTTCTGTGTGGGAGAGCTCTGCGTGCTCCCAGTGACTGGCTGAAGGCAAGGGGAAGTCTTGCATTTTTGCATGCCAAATGCCTAATACTACATGCTAAATGAGACCTATTTTTTATAGGTAGTTCAAAGTCCTGGTATGTGTCACCTAACACAGCCAGCTGCATTGCTCCAATCACTCAGATTCATAGGAAATCTGGGACCTCTCCACCACACCATACCAGGACAACAAAAGCCGTTTTCATAGACTTTGGCAACTTTTATGAGGCTGAAATAATCACAAACATTTTGGGGTGTGCCACAAACTATCCAATTCTCATTATAATTCCTCCACAGCGTTTAAAATGTTACTTTTAGTCTGTCACATAATGCCTCTTCTAGCAAGTAAAAAAAATTCTAATGTGTGTATCTTTATGTATATATTCTCTTCCTTGCATGAAGCAAGTATAGAAGGACGAGTACAATCTGCCGCTAAGGGAGTAGGATATGAGGACTAATTTCTTTTCTTTTTTTGCTTTAAACATCACTATGTTCTCTACTCATTTTAAGGGCTATGATTTATGAAAGAAGCCACAGGATGGAAAACAAAATGCAGGTCTTTGTACTACCTCCTTTTGCCTCCAAGGTGCTTTTTTTTTATTCAGTGGGATGCATTTCCTGGATTCCATCAGATACAATCATAATACAAATGCAATTGTAATAATCAAAAAAAAGTTAGAAGTGTAAGATTATAAATCCTAGTTCATATAAATATCAAAACTCCCTGCCTGGTGACAGCATCAGAAAAAATTGGCAAACGTGATTGTCAAGTTGCTGCATTTTATAATCAAAGGCTTGACATCATTCTGTAAATAACAGATTTTTACCTCTTACTGTGTATTTCAGATCATGATGTCACATCCAGAAACCTTGGTACAGCATCTGATATCACCTTCCTTTCCCAAACATCCCAGCTAAATGACAAAAACTACCTGTAAAGGACCATTTTTTCCTGTTAGAAAAGAAGCGTTGAGGGAAAAAATCTGTAAGACACAGAGCACACAATGTGTTCTTGCAAGGAAAGATGATACGTGTGATGTCAGCTTACTGAAGAATTACTTGGCAGATGGAGGTGAAACAACAAAACCAGTAAGACCCAGCTCAAACTTCGGAGGGCCTCGTGGTTAATTGCACTGCAGCTGTCCAGCAGCAGGCCTTGAAACAGCCCAAGCCACTTCTTTACACCTCCAGGAATATATAATATCTTATTTATGCCTGAAAGTTGTAGTTTACTTACGTTTGAATGTTTGCAGCAGTTCCTGCTCTGCAATCAAGAAAAATCTATGCTCAGAATTTCCCCATAATCTCTTGTTTCTTCTCAATTCCCTTGATAACCAAACTACATGGTGCAGCTGGACAGAATTTTAAATATGCGTTTCTTATGCCATCTGCATGTTTCCTCTAGCAGTCTGCCATCCCCCATCACACCAGGCGGAAAGCAGCTAACAGAACTGAGAAAATCTTTCCGTTTCTTAAAACGTTTTCATATTTTCACATGAGTGATGAAGTAAAAAAAAAGCTGCTTTTGCACTCTATGTCACTAATCTCAGAAACACTTTAGTGAAGGTGAAAAACATGTAAGAGACATAGATAATGTCTGAACATAAAAAATGAAAGCCTTTTTTGGAGATTCAAGCCCAGGATACACGAAATAAATTGGCTTATCTCTTTTGATCATTTCAGATGGATCAAACAATAGAAAGACAGAAACTACAAGACAAATGATTAATATGTTTCTATTTCTGTGTACTTCTCTGTCAGACCCTACAGAATTGTTGCCCACAAGACCACAAGTGATCAAGAGGGAGGTTGGGCTCTCTGAGAAAGACACTCAGGTTGTGCCTTTCATTGTAGTATGCAATGTAGTAGCTCAACTATTCTAAAATAGCAAGTGGCAGGTCTAAATGTTTCTCTTCAAAAGTTTGTTATTGATTGGAAAATCTCATATATCAGGTGTGATTTGGCTACTTTGGTCATTGAACTGTTTTTAACACAGTAGTTCTATGAAAAGTCACATATTTTCTGAGTTAAAGTATTTGTGTCCATTTCCATGAACACTAAATTATGTTTCTAATTTTTCTATTACATGGATCATTTCCACTCCTTTTATAGCATAATGAACAAATGTGGAGCCTGTATTTGAAATATGCTTGCAAAACTCCAGTTATCAGTAATATATCTGGATAGATTTAATCTCCAGATACATAATAATTAATACTTATCAAAAATTATATGATTTTTACAAACACCCCAATTATGATATTGCAAGGACGATCATTTATGACCATGTTTCTCTCATGACGAAAGAGATACCTAGCAAGCACAACAGAAGAGGTGTATTAGTGCTATGATATGGTCTTTTCTAAAATTTTAACATAATCATATGCAGTCACTTTTTTCCTAGGCTTCATTGACCATGGGAAGATTAGATTTTATGCTGCTTTGGCCCACAGAGACATCAATTGATGGCTCTGATTTTCACTGTGAAGAAAAATATACTGGAAAAGCAAACAAAAATTGTGATTGCTTCGATAAGCCTTGCATAAGAATCCCAACTTCTGACTTATGCACCTCAACCAACTCAAAGTGCTGCTTCAAACCAGGAGAATCCAATGTATTCATTCTCCCGTAAGGTCTAGTTTCTTTATCATGATGGGTCTGCTTTTCATACAGGTAGCAGTGATAGTAAGATTTGTTTCATAAATTCAGAACCAATTTTAGCAAACTGGAACTGTGTTTCTTCAATAGGCATTCAGTGTAGTGCATCATCATGTAGGACGCTTACTATCTCTTTGCTGACTAACACATATTGCAAACAAAATCCAAAGTGACTTACAGTATAGTATCTTTCCATTGGTAAGTTTTATGAAAAATATTGAAACATAAAATGTACTATAAAAAATCCCAGCCCAAATAAAATTGCTTAAGCCAAAGCCTAGAAGTGTGTACAGGAACAAGAAATTGTCTCTTGTTGTATTTCCATTGCACTGGTTGCACACACACAGACATGATTGGAAATAAAGCGTCAACTCTGTCTGGAGTAGCAAAGCTACTTAGTGTATGTTTGTATCATGAACTCCCCAGGGAATTCAAACCCCTTTGTTACTTAGTTTTCTTTTAAAATCAGATTGACAACAATTTCAAGGTTTTCAAAACTGCCCCAGATGGGATCGTAGGACTTCATACTCTGCTTTTGGTCCACTTAGGCTATCGAGAGAATCTTCCTTTATAAACATCAAATTAGACCAATTTATTTCTTTTCTGAATAGGTGGTGCTGAGAAGAATTTCCACCATTAATTTTAAACCTAATCAATTTTTTTTATTATTTAGTAATTCAGAAAGTGTTAACACAATGTGTAAACTACTGAAGAAGACGATATTCATTCATATTTTCATTACTGTAGTTATCTATAGACATGGATTTCTAATGTTTCAATTCCATATCAGTTCTCACCAGCAGACCTTTCTGAAAAATATCTCTCCACCAAAAAGGCGCATAAATTTTCAAGTAGAAGGGCCCATCAGAAAAAGGGGGTCATCTTTGTCCTACACACACAGTGCAGATGATCACCTAGTAAAAGCAACATAATTTGAAAAGAGGTTTTTTGATGTTTCTGAGATAAGAGAGGAGTAGTAACACTTTCCTGCCCTCTCTTTGCTGAATCTTGAAGGACCATAAGAACATCTTTGGTTCTGTTCAGCCCCCTTCAGCACTGTACTAATCTCCA
Organism: Chloropsis cyanopogon; assembly: GCA_013400585.1. Lineage (NCBI taxonomy): Eukaryota > Metazoa > Chordata > Aves > Passeriformes > Irenidae > Chloropsis > Chloropsis cyanopogon. The sequence goes on from WEZZ01013020.1 coordinate 22,706, forward strand.
CATCTCGTGCAAATATGACAACCACTAACCTAGGGACAGACTGCACGCTCCTATATTAAGCCAATGATAATGTAAACAGAAATGGAGAAGACAAGGCCTTAATGCAGCTTAAAAGAGGCCAAAATTCAGCGGCCCAACAAGGGAGAAGTAATATCTGAATTGGTTCTTTTTCTTGGGATTCTTGCCTTTTTATTTTGATTAATTTGCACACAGATCCTGTCATAGCTGACCAGATTACTTCACCACCAGAACTCTTGTCACAGCTTTTTATATATTTGCAGTTTTGTCACCAACATCAAACACTTAGTACAGACAAGCCCTTACATATTGTCTTTAGATGGAGTGACTGGGGAAGTAGTGTTTGTGAAGCAATATAAAGAGTAGATTCATTCATTTCACCAGCCTCAGCTGTTTTTGAACCATTCCCAATAGTTACCTCTTTAATTCAAATTTGTAATGTTAGAAGAGATACTCTATAGCCTGTTCCAGCTATAAAATCATATTTTCCTTCTCATTCTGAGTGTCTGCAATTGTTCTCTCATTGTGCTTAACCTTTAAAGTCAGGAGGTCACTTGGAGACTCTCCAGTCTGAAATGCGAATGTCCATATTTAAAATACAGAAACCCTTTTAAAAGGATGAAGGTATTTTTATTTGAAAGCCCAGTTTATAATGACTGTTGTCCATCAACCCAGAACTACTTTCTTGCCAGGGATCTTTATTGTTTCTTTCTTATTACGTGGTATAACAATTCTTTGGTACTCATTTCCTGAAGAAGATTACTTTTCAGTATCAAACTTCGCCAACAGGTCTTTTTTGGGCCAAAGTCTGCAAATCTGCATTGCAATGAAGCAGGGCAGCTTTCCAGGCATTGCTGACTGTAGAGAAAAATCTGATGTCTGTTCTACTGTTTCTTTCTCTGCACATTTACTGCTGATCATGAATGTATGCACTCTGGGCTGTACTCATCTTAGAGTTTCTTGCAATGAAACACAAAACCAAGAGAAACCTGACTGGTTTTGGGTTTCATTACCAAGTTCAAACTCGGTCCCATTTTGACTGAAAGTTTGCTAACATTCTCAATGTCTTTGAAATAAAGTGGGTGCATTTATGACTCAGCTTGGCAGATTTAGGGTGTCATATTGAAACAGGTATTTGATTAAAAAAGGTGCATCGGAATGAGCTAGAGTTAAGGTAACATTTTTTAGATGCACCTCAGCAACTTAGAAGCCCCACTATCAAAACTAGTTTAACCACTTCCATATGCTAAACATTTGTAATACAGGGGCCAAACTTCCTTTGACCCAACAAATATTAGCTATGTTAAATGAAACAGATTCAATAATGATATAATCATAATTGCAGATTGGCATCTTTGCCGCTTTCTCTCTGTAGATCATTTCAGTTGTGGCTTTCACTAGCTAGTATAGCTTCTTGTTTTATTGCCACACATTAAAAATAATGTTGTGGATCAATGTGGATAAATAGCATTGTGAAAGAGACCTTATAATTTCTAAATTTGGCTTGTAATGTGTAGCTGTGCATCACACTGGAGGACTAGACCTGATGATACAGTTGGTCCCCTCCATATCCACATCCTTTTATTCATCCTAAATGAACCAATAGTCTGATGGCCACAAAGTCCATGGATGGAAAAAAATTGACTCTTACATATTTTTCTAAGACTCTAAAATGGGTCATTCTTCTTGGGGGGGTCTTCATTTGAAACTTTTTCCTGAGTCTGAGAAACACCTTATCATAAAAGTTTTATCAAAATCTGATAAATTTCTATGAAAACTCTCAGCTCAAAGTCACTATTAAATTTTTTAAAGTTACTTTTCAATGAAATTCCAAATTCCTTGTCATGTTTCCCCTATAAAGTTACCTACAGAATCTCTGTTGTGTGGTCCTCCACTACATAATCCCAGTAAGACACTCAAGCATAAAGGAGGAAGTTTTTCATATGAAGATTACTGGAGAAATAATCTCGAATCTCGGTGCACAGAGAAGACATCATTCTGAAGTATTTTAGTCTGGGCTGTGAGGATAATCCATATTTCAGAATAGCTAGATGAAACAATTTCTCTCTGGCTGGGCATGTAATCGACACAGATGTCATATATTCTCCCCTGTGTTTGCTATTTTTATTTCCTTCTGGAAAGGTGTACAATAAATGAACAGGTCTTGCCATCAGTACCTTTGCTCATGAGGTTTTCTTTTTTAAAAAGCTGATACATTTGTGATAATTCTAATGTCTTTTATTGAGGACTCAAATCATAATTACTTCCTTCAACCACCTATAAACAGTCAGCTCTTTTTTAGTTCTTTGTTTCATTTTAGAACCCTCAAAAATGTAATTTTTTTTTTATTTTTGTAGCATGCTTGAAACTTTTCTTTAGCACCAGATTATATCCAAATCTTCAAACTGGATTCTTTTCATTGTAATTTAAAGGATCTTTTTTTTTAACTCGATAGCCTACTTTGCTTAGTGCAGGGCAAGGGATGAAAGGTTAAGAATTCTTGAGTCTCACTAGGGGGCTCATGAATGGTCAATATGAAACTCTTGCATGCTGTTCAGAAGGCCTGAGATATTTATAGAAATATGTCACCTGACTAATATGTAAAAGGAATAAGCATTTTCGTGTCCAAATATTAGTACATCTAATATAACACCAGAGCCATCTTTAAAATCTTTCCACACCACCTGCAAAAAATAAAAGAAAATAGATAAAAAACATCTTAAACAGACTAATACTTTAGTCAGTGGAGTTGTACATTTCACAGGTCGCTGTTGCTGAAATGTCTGCCCTGTTTTCTTCATGCAGTAGCAGATTACACCACCAGTGATCAGCCTATCAGATTATGCTGTGATCAGCTGTGCACAACTCAATCTGCAATGTAACATCAAGCAAAGTTGCACTAGTGTTTTGCATTCATGGTGAAATTGCAAGACTTGAACAAAACAAGGTACGTATCATCATAATGAAGAAGCAAATGACTTCAAGACTTCCTGCCAAATGAAAGATGCTATGCCCAATTTTGTTGTTCAGAGCGAGGACAAGAGATGCCTTTTGGAACACAAGGGCTCTGGAAAACCTAGGGAAGTAGATTGCTTTTTTCACATTTCAAAAATTACCATATCAGACTGTTCAAACCGATGTTCCCAAGAGAGATTTCTTTTCTGTCAGAAATCTGTCACTCCTCTCTCTGACTTACTTCAAAACTGAGCCTTCACAACCACTCAGTTCTTCTCTGGTACTTTGCTTTTTACTTTGGATACAGCAAATATTTCCTAGCAAGGAAAGTCATTGCACTCCTGATCCTTTCAGCATGACTTCTGTCAAGTGGAGCAGTAAGATAGCAGTAAGCAGGTGTCCCTTTTGCTTAGTGCTCTCCTTCACAGTGAAAAATATGGTTCTGGCTTTTACTAGTATTGCAGAGAGTTTGTCTAACTCCAGTGCTTCCATGACTAATAAAGTTATCTCACAAGTCAGCCTGCCAAACCCTCAGGACTGGCCAGAGGGTAACCTGCAAGAGAGATTTTCTTCTTGCAATGGCTCATGAGTCCCCATCTGTTTATAAACCTCTTACACTGCTCAGCAATTTTGCATATGGTGAATGTGCCTCACCAAACTTATCATGTCACCTCACAGCCCCTTGTTAACATATGGTCTCCTAAATGTAGATATTCATCTGCTTGACTTCCCTTAAAGCTACTAGTATAAAAGAAAAAAAAACCCTAAATGGGAAACAGATTTCAAAGTGCACCTTGGGATGGATGTATTACAGAGACAGAGCATCATCAGACTCCTCAAGATCATATTCTGGAGTTGCTTTTATATCACCTGGTCATGTGGCATGCACCTGTGCTCCCATGGTTTTGCAACTGGCTTCAACACAAGAGCTCACCACGTCCAGAAATAGCTTGGGTTTTTTTAACATCTCTTATGTGTTTTATTTTACTTTTTTTTTCTGCACTGGAGTTTTATAGCTCTCAGGGCTTCTGTGTGCACTTATTGCGGTGAAAGAGAGAATAAAACTCAATTTTTAACCCAAATTGTGTACACATAAAATAAAAAAAAAGGAAATATGAAAATGTATGAATGCACTAGCAAAGCAGAAAAGAGAAGAAATGTCAAAATCAGGCTCACATCCACAGGGAGTGAGATCATTTACTAAAAATTGTAGTTAAGTGACTTTATCTGCTAGAGTTCAAAATACAAACACAAAACACACTTGCTCCTTAAGATGTAGAACACCTCCACCTGAGAGTCTCCATTCTGAGCTCCAGAAAAATGAATACTGGCCTCTACCAACCGGCTTCCCCTGGGCCACTTGTGTTCAGCATCTCTCTGCCGACTCTGTGTCCTAGGCAAGCCAGAGTTGCATCTGGCCACTGACTTTGAGGGGCACCCAACCTGGCAGGCAAGTTCAGAACTCATCTAAAGCTCACTGATAGCACAGCAACCAAATCACACTTCTCTTCCTTAACGAGATGTTAATACCGGTGGTGGTAACTGCTGGCCCAATCTACAGAGCACATCCTTTGGAAATAGCTGTGCTGTGGCTGAACCGGATCTTCCTGAGGAATGTGGAAGGTTACAGGATCCCTGTGCCAGACCTCTTCCCTTGGGTAGCACAGCTGCCCTGTGGAAAGGAAGGCAGGAGGCTGGATATGGGGAAGAGCAAGAGAGTGGGAACATGGCAGAAATCAAAGGGCCAGGATAAAACCACTTAGAAAGCAGGACCACCTGAGGAAATGCTCTGCATTGACTTCACATGGTTTGGATCCACCTGACTCTAGACTGAAGTTAAGCTCTTCTCCCCCTTGGGATAGCCAAAATACTACATTCCTCCTCATCCTCACCATGATTCTGTGGAAATCCACCAAACTTGGTGGATTTCCATTAGGTTTTTGAGCTAACGGAGGTGAGAGCCACTATCGTCTCTGGTAACTCGACAGGACTGGAGCTCTCCAGATGTTACTAGTAGAGAGTTCTTTGCATCACACTGGGCACAACTTGTCATCATTCTGACTGTGATACTCATCCTCATACAGTAGCACAGATTCCAGATTTTACCACATGATGAACATACAGTCAAATAAGTCTCCTACTGCTTAGCCTGATGACTATTCAATATCCAAAGGATTAGCATAGTTTTTAAACTAGTTCCTAACAATTAAGCTTGTTTTCTAACAGTTATTTTTTAAAGTTTTTTTTTTACTGCAACAAAACTCTTAAATTCTGTTCCATGTACTTAATATCCTAACAGAGATACACAAAAAAACTCTACTTGCAAGGTCCAACTCGTGCTGTGTTTATGATTTCTCGTAATGTAGCAACACCAAGTGTGAGCCAGCTTCCTTCAGTTAGAGTTGCTGTGCACTAAATTAAATGTCAGCTCAACGTATCTTTACAGCAGTAGTGAGGAGCCAAATACAGCACTTCATAAAGAACTAGGACTTATTGAAGCTGGGAAGGTTATCCATACAGAAATTAGGATGTGGGAGTGCTAATTTCTATTTGATTAAAATAGAGGTGTATGTGATTTTAGGAATAGGTCAGGACCACTGATTTTAGAAAACTAGGTCACATGTTCTGCCTCCAGTCACAGCAAATCTGGAGGAGTGGGGTCTGCAAGTCTGACCACTGTGTGCCCCATCAGTCAGGCAGGAAGGCTACCCAGAATCCGGAATAATTTACCTGGCAGAGAATGTGGCCAGGCAGTTCCCTGCTTTACTACATGATTAACCTCTCATACCTGTAGGCTGAAGGGGTTTCAGTTTGTTTTATCTTTGGTGGAAACCTTCAGTAAAGAAATAATTTTGATCTTCCTTGAGGCAGGGTGTTTGAGCTAATGCCAGCCACCAAGGCAGTGCTGCACTCCAATGTACAAGGAGTGTTGCTAAACATACTGTATCAATCTTACATAAACATCTACTATTTTCAAGTTTGCAAATTTTTCTTTCCAATGCATCAGCTGACTGTATTTTCAATGTATCTTCAGCATTCGTGTTGTCACTGCAATTCTTCAAACAGTAAACTAATCTATTTTTATGTATGCATGTCACATTTCTGAAAAGCCATAGGGTTTTTTAATTAAGTTTTTTTCCCAGAAATTTTTTTATTAAGACTTTAATTTAAGAAAGCACTCCATTAGATTCAGATATTTTTTTAATATATTACAGGATAGACAGAGAGAATGAGTACTTCCATTCTCTTACATAAATTTTACCTCAAATTTAGGTATGCAGTTCCAAAACTATTATACACACCCTATATAAAGTTCAGCAGGATTGAAATAGAAGGTACCTCTCAGGAAGCAGATCTAAATTGACAAGCAATTTACTGTCAGGTTAAGAAGTTGTCCGATTCATCAGGGTCCCATTATCAACTTTTAAGAATTCTGCAAAAGAAAAAGACCTCATTTATTGATTTGTTTTCAAGGAGCTATTCCAGTCTTTTCTATGTACAAAAGGATAAATTTGGGCATGTATATAAAGGGACACTTCTATAGGCATTCAAGAAGAAAAATTTAAAGACACTCCAAATCCAGCAGTTTAAAGTGCTTTAAAAAAAATGAAGAAAAGCAATGAAGTCTAACATTATTTTCTTCCCCTATAACATATTCTTTCCTTGCAACATATTTTCCCTATAACATGCTCTTTTTTCCAGAGAATGAATAAAATCTTCTTTAATCCTGGTTCACAAGAACTTTGACAGAGTTTCATCCCTTCCCCAGCTGCCTTTAACTTTTTTTGTCAGTGGCCAAAGGTGATATAAGGAGGGAGAGTGCGCCTGTGGATGTGCTAAAAAGGAGGAGAGGGAGTGGAGAGGCTGCCATTAGAAATGCCTGTAATCAGTGGTAGGTCAAAGAGGCTATGCTGAATTGCTGCTTTGGATTAGGTTTAGGTTGGGGATCAGGTTCAAGGCTGAATTGAGGTTAAGAGTTTTGGGTTACTGTGCTGAAATTTTGAGACACCCCTGTGAAATTATAGCCCCCAACAACAGCAGTCAAATGATATCCCAGGGAATAGGTTAAAGTCTCACCCTAAGTCTAGTAAGAATACTGGGTTGTACATAAAATTTGTAGTTTGAACACACTTCAGTGGACTTTAGCTGACAGCTCTAGGGTTTGAATCACGTGAAGTTTACAACTATAGTCAGAATTTACCTGCATGGATGGGGTAGGAGACAAGAAAGCCACTATTTGTTATACTAGCTTGCTGCTTCCCATCCACGGATAAGGGGTGAGGGGAGGCTGGTGTGTTTTTTGGATTATTATTTGTGGCTGAAAGATGGGTTATTATGTTTAGATTAAGAATGGAAAAGGATACAGTGAATTACAAATGTAGCAGTCAAGGGAGGAAGCAATTTTCAAGAGTCAGGAGATCCAAACCTGCCTCACCAAAGAAATATTTGCTTTCTTTTTAAACTGTACCTAAATCTTTCCCCTTGGGGCAATTCAGTTAGTTAGCAAGCCAAAATCTGGGCTCTGTATTTACTGGCTGACCCTTAGAAGAGAATACTCTCTCCAATCTCTTCTTCAGCCTTTTGAGGAGAGAAGATGGATCGAGATGGCACAGCAGAGCGGCATTTCTGGAAGAATTTTCAACAAGAAGCCCATCACCTATTTCTTTCTGTAATGTGTCTTTCCTCTTTGCTACAACATATTGAAGAGTCACTAACAGCATTACAGAATTTCGGCATTCTTTGCAAGAATACAACTCTCATGGGTTGTTTTTGTGATGAGGACTGCTTGTGACACCTATAGTTCTCTCCTATATATTTTCATGCCCATGCTTTATGTACCTTTTAAATGTCAGTTCCTACATAGGGAATATTTGTTGTGACTGAGAGATCTGATGACAGAAATTGCTGCAACAGAGATGAACATTCAACTGATCTTAGGACTTGAACTGTCATAAATGCTGTCATTATACATGTTTTAACATGAAGACATTGGTCAAAATTTCTTTTTAATGATTCTACATCTTGCAAGAAATCTGTCACCCTGTATGGAAAGAAACAGCTTGATCATCTCATTCTGATGTAAATTTAAGACCAGGTGGTACTTGCAGACCAAGGGGATGATGCTGTTTCTGGAGTGAGTCTCTGGTGAAGAGTGGTTGCCATACATCCATCAGAACTGAAATCAGAGTCAGCTGCATTGGGGCTGCTGGTGTCACTGCCAATTCCCACTGGCTTCAGGGAAAGCAGAGTGGGCAGCTTGCTGTGGACATGCGAGACCTGTCATCTTTACCATGCTCTAGGGGGCAAATGCCTGAAGGGCACAAAGATCACAGAATATCCTGATTTGGAAGGGACCCACAAGAATCATCGAGTCCAACTCCTCCATGAACGACCCATGTGGGGATCAAACCCACCATTTTGGTGTTATTAGTACCATGCTCTGATCCCCATGAGCTAATGGGGAGATGATTCCACAATAAAACAGTTCCCAAGAGGATGAGAGACCCTTAGGTCATCCCCCAGTCTCTACAACTAGGTAAGAGGCAAAAACTGTTTAAGATAAAGTCTAGGAGAACTTCTTTTTCCCCTAGAAGCTCACTCTCTTGGAGGAACCAGAGAGGCTGGGTTTTGAACGAGACATGGGTTTGAGCAGCACCACATCTCCTTCAGTGCTAAGGTAAGGTTTGCATCTTGTGCTGACATATGGCCAGGGCTGAATTCCAGTTTTTTCCCATCACAACTGCATGTGGCTGCTAATAAAAACTAATGGAAACCTTACTGTGACACAAATTTAAATCTCAGTCACACCCATCTGCTCTAATGCATTTTTAAAAAGCAACAAAGTGGGTTTCCTGTAAAGATTGCAAGGTAACATGTAATAATTAAATAATGACAAAAGAACTAAGGAAGGATGGATGCCATTTTCATGAATGTGTGAAGAGTTTTGTATTAAATATTTGTTCAGAACATCAACACGTAGTAAATATCTCTTCTTGTGGAGAGCACTTGTAAGCTGTTTTATTGAACTAAACTTATTGTAAAAATTAAATTTTCTTAGGGTTTGATTATTTCCACACACTTTTTGTTGGAAACTTAAACTAGAATATGAGTCTGGCACATGATAACAAAACTTTATCACTCTTATTTATTGTAACTGCAATACACATGTAACCAGAGTGCTTTCATTACCTCAGACATCTGCCTGTTGACATACAATTTACATTACAGAGAATTTACCCACTAAAACCTCACTTGGTTGGTTGTATAAAAAGTTTACGTAAAGTTAGGATTCTCAAATGGCATCGGCTTTATGTGAAGCATTTCCCACAGTTATTTCAGTCATAAGAGCACAAATCCAACTTCTGCAATGAGTACTTTTTCTTACAAATTAATTTCAATTTCTTCCACTTCACACTGAGCTCCAACATTCAGCTATTTTTTTATTTTCCCTCTCCAACTCACACACAAACTGTGATGCTGCACAAGTGCTGTGGCTTACTGCTTTGCTTCTGAATTTTTCTATATATGATGGTCTGATCTGTCAGCAAGTGACAAAGAACAAATTCTTGAAGAGAAAGAGAATTCCTGCCAGTTGTGCAAGTGACTCACCAACAAGAAAGTATCTTATTTTTTAAGTCTGTCTTATCCTATTCAACTTCTAGTTAGATGTTTAATATGAAAGTCAGTGAATCTTTCTGCCTAATGAAACAACAGATGCATTGCATTTTAGCAGTTGCCAGTGATACTCAAATTCCTATGAATATCATTGTATTGTCATTTAAAAAAAAAGAAAATAAGTATTACATTTTGCTTTTTATACAGAATGTGCTTTGGTCTGATTATTTTTCTGAAGTTCAGGAGACTTCTGTTAGGGCTGAATGGAGTGACTTTGCTACTTTTCCTTGATCTGATCTATCATAGTGGAAGCATTCCTGCTTATTACAGTGAGAACCACACTTGACTTTAATCAGCATCTGTTCCAATTAAAACATGGGTTTTCTTACCAGAGGGGAAAAAACCCCAAAAAACGAAACAAAACAAAACAAAACAAAAAAACATAATAAAAACCAACCCAAACAAAACCCAAAAAACTCCAAACAAACAACAACAAAAAAAAGAAAGAAAACCCCAAACAAAGCCAAACCACACCACTTACAGTTTAAATTAAAAAAATTAAAAGCCTGTAAACCACAAAGTCAGACCCCAACTGAGACCTTCTCTTGCATTTTTCTGTGAAATATGTGGTTATAATTCATTCTCTCCACAATTATTTTTTATAGACATGGATTTTGCTTATGTTTGTTTATTTTTACACCCTAGGATAATATTTTTACTATATTTTTAAAACTGTAAGGTAGCAAAACCTTGTTCTACCAGCTTTGAACTAATTTTGGACAAAACTTAGACTCTGGACTTAAGCACCCCTAGCTTTTATCCACACCTAGATATATGAATTCAGCTTTTAAGTGTAATATTCTAAGTGGATGATCAGTCTCTTGAAATGCCTACTCCATCCTTTGCTAGCTCACTAGTAGCAGTCCTGGGCAAGTAAGTGCTCTTGGCCCACGTCACGCTTTACTTTCATGATGGCCTCAAGTTTAATTTGAATATTTTTCCCTGGTTTTAGATAATGTCATGAAGTCAGCTAACAAGGGAATCTACACTATTGTGGCATAAACTTTAATGAACAGATTATTACTCTGATAGGACAAATAACTCACAACTGAAACCATTCACTGTCTTCCTGTTTTCCAGTGCCAAACATTCTTAAAGCAGCTTTGAAGACTGTGGGGGTGCGAAGTCCGTTGTTTCCCCGGCTAGCTTTCTTGGGGAGACCTCGTCCCGCAGGCACTGTCTTCAGCTCTTCCCCTGGTCCTTCCTAGCTTACTCTGCTGAGGAGGGCACCAGGCGGGGTTTGACCTTGTGCTGGAGCCTGCGGGCTTCCCACATAAGAAACCAGAAAGGCAAGAGCGAGTTGGAGAAACTTCTTTACTTGACGATGGTTCAGCTCCAACTGAGACCTCGTGGCTGGCAATGGCCCACCCCCCAGGGCGGGACAGGGCAAAGGCCAAAGGGGTTATCTCAGGTGTAGGGTAACAGGGATGATGCAATGAGGGTCCGAGGAGGGCAGGGAAATGGGAGGGGGGAAGGGTTTAGGGAAGGGGCACCCAGGGGATAGGAGGGGGAACCCGGGACATACCAAATACACATTAATACCATAATAAAAACATAGGCATTCACACTGCCACAGAAGACCATTTGTTTTTGATGGCATCCAAAATCTGGATTGCAGTTCACCATTGCTGTGGCAGGCAGAGGAAGGTACCAGATCTCTATCCCTGACTCTTTTTCTTCAATTTTTGTGCCTCTGTTGGCTTCATGAAGAATAGTAGCATAATCTGTCTGATGGGAGAAATGTCACACCAGGTCTTTAACTTTCTCTTGATGACAGGTCATTTCATGATATGAAGCATTGGGACGTACTTGCTCAAATACCTGCTGCAGGTAACTGTGGCAGTGAATTCTTATTGTATAATTATTGTGCTATTGTGGTTGGTACCTTGGT
>WEZZ01013020.1:41944-61050 GCA_013400585.1 Chloropsis cyanopogon
AAAAAAAAAAAAAAAAGGCACTCTTTCCCAAACTACTGTCTTTCACTTATTCACCAACTCATTCATTGTGTCTCATCAGAAGGGTTACCAAAGAACATTTTCAAAGAGGTTGGTAAGGCTCTGATGGATTTAGACAGATTTGCACACTGACAGAAACCAGTCCAGAGCTTTAAGCTATCACTGCCTCCAAAAGTAACCTTGTCTGTGTGGTTTCTTAAATACTGAGAGAACATTTGGCAGCATCTCTAAATCTCATCTCCGGTTTTAGAAATTCATTTCTGTTCACTGCTCTACCTTCACCCACAAGAGCAGGTGATACCCTGGCTCACAAATAGAGAGGTGTGTTTTTAAGGATGAACTTACTGAATTTGGAGCAAAATGGGGATAAATACAAGGTGACATTGGAAATAGAGACTTTCAAGACAGACCATGCACATTCAAATACAGCTTTCTTTTGCCCGTTGTAGAACTGAAACATCAACAAGAATTTTAGATGCAAACTGATAGTCTCCATTCCCTTGAAATTGTTTTGAGTTCTTACATTACATTATTTTTATCCTTCTTTTTTATTTTTTTATATGAAAATATAAAACTGTACAGAAGGCTGATGAGTCCATCTTCAATTATTTACAATCATTATTATTAGCTTTTATTGAACTTCAATCTGAGAACTAAAGCAATAATTACTGGAAAAGTAAAAAGCCATCCATTAAATATAAGGGTTTTTAACTTTAGCTTTAAGCTTAAGTAGTTAAAACTGAACCTTCAAAACAGGTTTGCAGCATATCTGAAAATACAATTACTTAGAAATTGTATCAATTTAAGGATCCTAGCACTAGTCATGCATTCATAAAATCCTGGTCCATCTTTTTTCACACTGATGTGCAGGTTTCTTAGTGGGAATTCATGTAATTTATTCTTAGAGAGAAAGATTTTTTTAGAATCTCAGATTTATAGAATGATGGAATGGTTATGGTTAAAAGGGACCCTAAAGATCATTTAGTTCCAACCCCACTGCCATGGGCCCCCCACTAGACCAAGTTGATTAGGGCCCCATCCAACCTGGCCTTTTCAGGGATGGGGCATCAACAACCTCTCTCGGCAACCTGATCTAGTGCTTCACCATCTCCTCAGTAAAGAATTTCTTCCTGACATCTAATCTAAACATCTAAAATCTTTCTGTTTAAAACCACTGCCCCCTGTCTTGTCACTATCTGCCCATGTAAAAATTCCCTGCCTCTCCTTTTTATAATCTCTCTTTAGGTACCAAAAGGCTGCAATAACATCCCCCAAAAGCTTTCTGTTCTCCAAGCTGAAAAACATCTGAGTCTCTCAGTCTGTCTTCATAAGAGAAGTTCTGGAGCTCTTTGATTGTCTTCATGATCCCCTTTGGATTGTTCCAACAGGTCCCTGTCTTTCTTGTGCTGGGGACACCAGAGCTGGGTGCACCACTCCAGGTGGGATCTCCCAAAGACAGAACTGAGGGGCAGAATAACCTCCCTTCACCTGCTGGCCACGCCCCTTTTGATGCATTTGGGAAGTTTTATTTCTGGGCTGTGAGCACACACTGCTGTCTGATGTGCAGTTTGTTTCTTACGTCCCTAAGCACATCTCCGAGAGGGATCTATTCCAAGATCTTCCCAGGCACACAGCTGAGGCTCACCGGTCCGTAGTTCCCCAGATCTTTCTTTCTCCCTTTTTTTAGAAGTGAAGTTTTACTTTTTCCAGTCACCAATGACTTCACCTATCTGCCATGACTTTTCAATACAATGGAGAGTGGCTTGGCAAGATCAGCCAGTTCCTCCAGGACCCAGGGGTGCCTCTCCTCAGATTCCATAGGCCTGTGGCTATTCAGCTTCACTGTGTGATCCTGAAAGCAGCTCTTCACAATCCAACCCTACCTTAACACTGAGCACAACACCCCCACCCCTCCTTCCCAGGCTGTCTCTTCTGAAAAGCTCATAGCCCTCAGTTGCAGTGCTCCAGTCATGTAACTCCTGTCCCATGTTTCTGTGGTATCAATTAAGTCATCATTTTCTAATTGCACCATGGTTTCCAGCTCCTCTGGCTTGTTACCTGTGCTGCATTAATTGGTGTAGAGGCACTTCAGTTGGGCCATCCACCTCTTCAACTCCTGGGAAGAGCCCTCTAATTCTTTTGGGATCACTTACAGCTGTTTCCCTGCCATTCTCCAAAGTCCTGTTGCTGAAAGTTCCTTACTGACACCCAGCAAAGCATCTCCTCACCCCGCTCAATCTAGTTGAAAGCCCTGCCACTTTGTCAGGTGCACCCCAGGTGTCAATATGCCCAGACTCCCAAAGGCATATCCCAGGTCATAGAACCTGAAGCCCTGAGCATGGCACCAGTCTCAGCCAGTCTTCCTCCCTAGCCACTCATCTCAATCTGCCTCAGTCGCAGTCCTTTCCAGGGGGACAGAAGAGAACATTAAACATGCTCCCAATTCTTTCAACATCTTTCCAAGGGACATAAAGTAATTTTTGGTATTCCATGATATCTCTGTTGCAGCATCACTCAATCTTTCATGAAAGAGTGGGAGCAGATGATAGTCCTCAGCTTTTACGAGTCTTGGAAGCCTCTTCGTGACATCCCAAACACGAGTCACCAATAGCCATAAAACCCCTCTAGAGAAGTTGTCTGGATGCCAAATGGCTTCTTCTGTGCCTCTCAGTGAGAAGTTACAAATAACTCACCGCATCCATGATTTTTTGGTGGTGCTTGTTCTAATATATCTGTCTGATTGTACTAATCTAGTAGAATTCTCCTCTTCTTGATCTTGACTACTGTAGTGATTGTGTAAAAAGTAAGGAAAGTTTCTCCCTTTCCCCTTGGAAGACTAAGCTTTGAAAGGTAAAGTTTTTAAATGCCTCTACCAAAAACGTTGGAAACAAACAAACTTTCAAAAACTTTATTTTAGAAAATGAAGTACCCTGTTTGCAGGTCATTAAAAGAATTTTGTATCTGGTGATACATCACATCAGGTGAGCAAGCAACATATTTTTTATACATTAGCAGGAGGCAATCAAATTTTTGATACATCAGGTGAACCTCATGTAGATACCAACGAGGGAGGCAATGAATTTCAGGCGAGCAAAGCTGAAGTTCTCCACCCACGTGCTGCTGCTACGAGGTGGATGTGGCATTGCCACTGTGAAAACATTCTATGAGCCAGTGCACGACCTGCCATAGGGGCCGCAAAACTTACAAAGTGTCGGAGTCTTTGCTGTCTGCGCAGTTGTGCGCTGCCCTGGCTGCTGCTGCAAGGCTCATTAAGCAAGATATCTTGCTTCCCCAATCTTCATTAAAGAAAGCTGTAGTGCATGTAGCGCTCTCAATTAGTATAAAGAGTTTTGGACAGCAGAGCTTCAAAAAGAGCAGGATCTGCTTCTTGTGAGGCAGGCAGTAAGGACACATTATGTTCTCAGAAAACTGAAGCACAGCAGAATTTTAAAAAAGGGGACACAATAAAATTTTGAAGTTTTAATTATGAATTTTAACACTATCCAAGGCTGAACAGAAGGAACTTTGTCAAATTTTTTAGGGGTTTTTTTAGGGGTTTTTTTTGGGTTTTTTTTGTTTGGTTTTTTTTTGTTTTGTTTTGTTTTTTTTTTTTAACCAGGAATGGGGCTAAATTATTTTCTTCACCTGAAAGCATTGGGAGAGTTTTGGTTACAGTGCTATTTGTCTCTTGTTTTTACCCTAAAAACTTTTTCAATGTAACTATAAATTTCACTACATCTTAGTGCCCCTAATTGGTAGGGTTTGTGCATTGGATTGTGTTTTTTCAAGAACATGTATCATATAATCAGCATTGTGTCTGTCAACTGCTGAGAAAGTACAAGTTAATAAATTAAAAACCTGAAAAATCCAGGGTTGTGATTAGAGAGAGACTGGGAGGGTAAATATACAGTTACCTGGCAGCAAACATAATCCAGCCCACCTGGAGTCCTGGGAAGAACAGAACCAATACATATCTGTCAAGTCCAGACAGCTGGTGAAATCTGGTGGTTCCCAGTTTTTTACTGCCTCTTTAAGAGAGATGGACTCTTTTTCTTCACAGAAAAAATTGTTTCAATTCAAACATAAGTCTTTACAATGTTGTGGCAGAAATTACCGTAAAGAAACATACAGTTATTATGCTTTGTGAAATGCTAAAAGCCAAGATCCCGGGTAAAACTAGCCTCAACCATAGCAGAAGTTTAGGGCCACATATATAGCCATCCAGACCCAAATCATTCTTCTGGCCACCCTGCTAAAGCAGACTGAAACAAAACCCTATCCAATGACTTTCTGTCTTAATTCTGGTTCTGAATTTTGTGGCTTTGGTTTGTCACTCTGAAATGTTGCTGCAAACAATTGTACTAAATCCTCACTTCTATCTTTCTCCCTCTTTTCTGTTTAATAAATCACTACACCATTTTATTTACTGGATATATGATTCCTCTACATGCAAGAAATATATTTTGGTTTCACTTCCTTAAATCATAAAGAATGGCGAAAACTCTGTTATAATTTTACATAAATATATTCGAAGAGTAAGCTATCATACTTTATGTCTAGATCATTCTTTACTTAAACAAAGAATCCATTTTCAGAAATGACTACCGCAACTGGGAAAAAACCAAAAAGTGTCAGTAAAAAGCTTTGTACATGTTATTTGTTATTTACTTTTTTTTTAATATTTATTCTATTTTTTTAAAACCAGATCGTTGATAAATCTTCCAAATTGCTGCTTATTTTAGGAAATAGTAGTTCTTCTGTTATGAAAATAACGTTTTCCTCTGAGGAATTGGAGCTGGTTTGAATCCAGGCTGTGTTTGGTCTTTCCAAAGTCCTTCCCTAGTCCTTACAATTAGTGCTTAAGCAACTGTTCTGGAAGCACTGAAGGTGACCTGGGTGAAGCTGGCTCGCCCGGTGCTGACTCGGTCCAGGAGCAGGGACACTGCCTGCTTACACAAGTGAATGGTGCTGTCAGCTCACTGTACAGGGTGAGCAATAAACAGCAATAAGAGGAAAAGCAGGAGCTTCTTACACTGCTCCTGTTAGACCTGAAAGCACATCTCTTCATGTCCTTTGTGATCTGTTTGTGGTTCTTAAGCAGGTACAAAAGCATTTGCTGGATCAGGCTCAACATGTGTTCCCTATCTGTTCTTATGTAGTCTGAAGACAATATCATTTTCCAGTTTCTATGCTAACCCTTCTGTAGCTAAAACTGATAATCATACCAGGTTCTCTTTCTGGGTTTTCTAGCCCCTTAAGCTTTAGTTTAGTAACATTTTGGCTGATCAATTGGATACAAAATCCTTTATTTTCTGTTTAAATTCCCATTCCAATAAATAAGGCTTTTGGGCTTAAGTCTACATAACTCTCTTTTGAAAGTCTGAGCCAGAGAGTCAAGAATTTAAAAAAAAAAACACCTCAAACCATATTTTTTACTCTGTGGATGTTTTCAATGTTGTGATCTCAAAAGAATATATTGGGGTTAGAACAAAAGAGATGGGAGCAGATGTTGCAAGTTTCATGAAAGAGCTTTCTTGGAAAAGAAAATAACTTTTTTTAACCTTTAAGCACCACAGACTTTACTTAACTAACAGTTTTCATTTAAAAGTCTTGGTGAAACACTTGGGCACCGCAGCTCCACCCCTAACTGATTTAATATTCTGTACAAATTTTTAATTTTCATGAGATTTCTTCATATGCTGCAGCCTAATCAAGAAATCCTGAATCAGTTTTAGTTTTTCGCCATGTTAAGTTGCATTTTTGTATTTTAGTCTCCAGGCTGTTACCCTGTGTTTGCATATTTGCATTGTATCTTTTCACTCCAAGGCAGATTTAGGAGTTGTTATCCTAGACTCATAGTAATTGCAAGAAAATCCAGTCCCATCTGTTTCTGCCAACATATGGAAATTGAATGAGAATATCAACATAAAACAGCACTTGCTCAATATCAAGTGTGTGCCAGCTATTGTGTTTGTTATAGAAACTTGTGGTCAAGCAGGCTGAGAGAAGCCAGTAAGCTGCCTGTCTGGTAAGAAATCCGGGTGCAGATCTTGTTCATGCCAGTCTGTCAGTTATCAGTTGCTAGATTTTGGCTTAACACAGCTATTTCCATCACTTACAGATAACACGCTGCTGAACAAGGTGGGGTTCACCCTACAATGTTAAATAGGAAGAAATATTTTCACTGCACCAAAAGACTGATAAAGTTTTGGATAGAAAAATCAGCATTAAATCTGGAGAAGGGTAAAGAATATGCAGAATGTAACCTCTGGGCTACAAGGGGAAGAACATTACTGTTTTATCCACTGTTAAATAACAACTCTTGAATATTTCTTATTCCTAATCAAGTCATCACATACCCTTGAGAAGTTACTGCAGTTGTGCTACACTATCACTATCCCATTTTGCAATAGGTTAGATGAATGCAAATATATTTAAAATACACATGAGAAGAAAGGAGTGAGTTGTCTCCCAGGTGCCCCAGCAGTACAGACTTCCATCACTATGGATCAATTCAAAACAAAAATTCTCCACCAAAAAATATGTCCAACTGAGGACCAGTCCTTTTCAGGTGCTGCCTGCGGTATGACTGCCCATTAGACAGCTTTCAAGCTGTCTGGGCTTTGCTGTGCAGAAATGTTAGAAATTATTTTGGGGTTTTTTTCCTGCACCAGCTACCCTAGAGTTTTTAAGTCCAAGGACTTTGGAATAGGAAGAATAGTTTTCAGGGAAAATTATGCAGCCCTGAAGGATGTGGGCTAAAAATCTCAAACAATCAAATGAGGATGGCTTAAGCAACTGTCTCTGTAAGTGGACTCCACCTTGTTTCTGACAAGATATGAGCTGATTGAGCGTGCACTAGTCTAGTCTATTTTAAACACAGGTAAAATGCTTTTTTTTTAGACTAGCATGGAATATGTGGGTAATTTTCAAACATTTAGTTCAGTTTCCTTTGAGTCTATTCCTCTTCCCTACCTTTGCAGCACTACTGGGAATTCTTTTCCTAGCCATGGCAACTAGAAGGCTGGCCATGGAATGTGCTGTGAAGTGAAATTCACAACATAGTTACTTATGCATGTCTGTTTTTCTAAAACACTTAATTAAGTGGTTTAGAAAAAAGTTATGATAACAATGTGAGGAAGACAGAGGTGGGTGTCTTATAAAAGACATTCTTTTCTTTCTCGTCATGTAGATTTGTGTATCACCTCCCACCAGATGACCAGTGGGGCTGTTAAAGCTGTGTAACCCGGGCCTCTGAGGCAGCAGAGCAGAGCAGGGGTGCATGTTGCAGCAGACAGGTGGGTGGCTGGGAGGCAGTGTCCCAGCAGGGTGCCTGCTGAGCGCTGCCTGAGGTGGCTCTGCCAGCTCCGTGTTGGTGGCACTTCTGCACACCTCTGCATTGCAATGCCATGCATGCACTCACTAACCTGAGAGCAGAGTCCTCCCTAAGCTATTTCCATTTTCCGCTCCCGCTTTTCTTCCCTGCTCTCTTAATTGTGATAAAAAGCCTGTGGCTATAAGAACACTTAAATATAATGCAATTTTCATAGCTCGAGTTACATGCTAAGTAAGTGGTTTATATACTCTGTTTGTGAAAGACTAGACAAGCTCTTTGTAGGAACATAACTAATACTTAAAGCCAAGATCATAATCATCTTCCATC
The DNA here is from genome assembly GCA_013400585.1 of Chloropsis cyanopogon. NCBI lineage: Eukaryota > Metazoa > Chordata > Aves > Passeriformes > Irenidae > Chloropsis > Chloropsis cyanopogon. Next base: position 49,626 of record WEZZ01013020.1, read on the forward strand.
TCTGCTCTATGATTTAATTTAATACTGATTATCAAGTGTTTTACTATTACAATTCATGTGGTATTTGGCTGACAGAAGTGTGTATTTGTCACTAGGAGCTCAGGAATTAGAAAAACCTAGCACACTGGATTGCATATCACAGCATAAAGCTGCTTTAAAGATGTTACTGCCTTCGCAAAGAGGAAAAAAAGGGTTCGAAGGCTAAATTCAAGGAAAATTCTGTATCGTGTTATCTGGGTTTCATCTCCTCGCAACTTCTCACCCTGTTTTCCTTCTCAAATATGGGAGTACTGCAAAGGAACGATAAAGGAACTTTTTATCAGAAATTCACTGCTTCCTTGATAATTTTCGATTAGTTTTTACTGTTGTACAAGCTCCAAAGTTCCAAGCCTCTTCACTATGCCCCCACAAGTGCTAGGCACTGGCTAAAGGAAAAAGAGGCATTTTCCTGGACTTGGTGAGCTTAAAGATGAGAAACATAAACAAAAAAAATTAAAAACTATGGGAGACCAGAAGGAATGTACTCCCGGAGAGAATTGAAATTATCATAATGAATTCCTAGCCTCACAGTTGGTCTGAGCAGTTTTCCTTTTTTTCTTGTCATGTTCAAAAGCGACAAGTTACATCCTTACTTTCCTACACTCCACACAAAAGTCAGCCCTCCTGCTTGCCTTACTCTGGTGTCAAGCTTCACACTTGCACACCCACTTCCTTGCCCAGTCCTCCTAGGGCTTTCTATCCCTTCCTTGTTTTCCATATGAATGAAGCAGTTAAAAAAGGTGTTGATGGACGAGTAGAAGACATGGGCCTTCATAAGAGACTGAAATAAGTAGCTTTGCTCTTATTTCTGCTTGGCACAGCTCATGTTTCACTCCAGATCCTCCATTTGCCTCAGAGAAGCAGTGCCAGTTCAACCAGCACCTGTCCCACTCCATGCCTGCCACCACGGTGCCTGCCAGCCAGCAGCACATGCAAGTGGATCCAGCAACAGGTATGGCATCTCTGACAGACAACACATGAGTCTCTGTGAGCTGGGCATTGCCCAGTCCCTGGCCACAGGAGCTGCTTCTACTCTGCAATATCCTTAATACAGCCAAATGTGTAGAGGACTGGGCACCCGGCAGATTTTTTAATGTGATGTTCTCCTTTGTAAACGCAACCTGTGCTATAACCGGGGAAATTTGTAACAGCACAAGAATGAGACACTGAGAAGCAAAAAGAATGCTGGCAGCTTCTTACTAGCTTCATAATATTTAACTTTTTGTTGTGTTGCCTTTCCAGATTTAGCCTGCATGACCTAGCAGCTGTTTCACTTGGCTCCAGGCATTTATGACTTTATTTTGGACAAATCTTTAACATTTTCACTTGATTTTTCCCAACTCAGCTTTGTGCCTCAAAATTTGTTTTAAATTTTACGGTCATTTTTTTTCCTCCTTTCTTACCCTTCTTACAGCTGTAGGCTCTGGAACCCAACAACTGTGGTGTTCCTCTCTTTGGCCAGCAGCCTGTTTTATAAGGTAAAGACAAAGGAAAGGAGTGCTTTGGGGAGGAAAAGAAAAGTAAGATGAGCGGGAGAAAGGAAGACAGAATGAAAGATGTGAGAGAGTTCTGTCACTGGATCTACTCAGAACAAGCTAAAACCTAGCTATACTTATAACTATATAAATACTGAAGTACACAGTAGACTAAAAGTATTCAATAAACATTTACTGTGAATGGAGGCATTAGGAAAGGCTTAGGCCCTGCTTGAATTCCCATGAAATTTATAAATATTTCTTTCATTTGTTCTCCATTTACAATTAGTTGCGGTCAAGCTGATCAAAGACAGAAGAGGCCTGTTGCATGTGAACCAGCATCCCTCACAATGACATTCACAAAGCAGAATGAAATATGAAATATCAGGTTTCCACGGATGTATGAACTTGTAAAAAATCTGAAAGAATAGGAGGTTTTTCACACTGAGTAATGTGAAACATTTGGTGCGGATTGTAGGCCTCTGAAGAGGAAAACTGAGAGCCAAAATCCATCAGGCAATAAAACAGAAGCAGGCAAAAGTTAAAACAACAGCCATTCACTACAATCTATTGATTTAGATATCACGATTGTCTCTGCTATAGCAGTGGTGGATGCAAGCAGGAGCTTCCACTTTTCACCAGGAGCAAACCCCAGCACTACAGACCTGAGAGGAGGCTGGAATAATGCTCGCTTCAGAAATATATTTCGTCTGTTCCCTTCACTTAAAAAAAGGCGGAAAAAAACTTTCCACAGCTTGTTCACACTGCTCTCTAAGCATTTCCAGCCAAACAGGTGCTAAGGTTAATTGGGTAAGTAGCCTGAAGCTTCCAGTTTTCAAACGAACTTAAAGTAAATAAATAACCCCAAGTAGATCCAGGAGGATAGACTTGCACAAAGCCTCTGAGCCGCGTGTTACAGCACTTGAGGTCCCTAGTTTTATCTCTTTTGCAGACCTGCACTTTTTGGAGAGCAGGACCCGTCAGCCTTTGTGACTAATACAGTGTGCTTTAATTGCTTCCTATGTCTTTCACAGCTGTCAGCCCCTAATGGGGTCAGGGTCGGCAGGGGAGGGGCAGTTGGAGGGTTTGTGTCCCTTCACCTCCCGAAGCACTCCCAGGCTGGAGAGGGACTTCACCCCATTTGGCATCTGGGAAACCTGTGGCTCTCCCTGAAATGAGATGTGCGCCCGCTCCATCCCAGAAGTCATTCACCTTATTCAGAATCACCCTTTTTGGCTGCTGGAAAAAGATAGACAAGTGGAAACAGTGCCCTTAGTACTGTCCCTGACCCAAGAGGCTCTAATTGCTTCTCAAGTTGTGCAAAATTTGTTTATGATATTAACCAGCATCAAGCAACAGGGAAGAATGTAAAAATAGATTGTTTTACATTGTTTTGAGAAAGACTTAGGAAGATTAAAGGTTAACAGAAGCCTTCTAGCATAAACAGAGCAGACACTTGCATGCTGTTTATGGTATAAACCACATTATGTTTCAGTCTGTACCAGAAAATGTCTAAAGAGAGGTAGTAGTAGCTAGGGCAAACAGCAGGAGGCATAAACATACTGGGGATGTCCTGTGCAATGAAAGACCTTCATGAAAAAGGTGTAAGTTGAGTAGTTCCAAAAAGGGACTGCACAAGAAGACATTTGAGAATACAAACTGATTCATTTGTTTCTCTCAAACCAAAAGTTACATCCCTTCTCAGGTATGATGTAAGAGCAGGTCAGAGAATGTATGGTCTTGCAGTTCACAGTACTGTCAATGTAGACATACAGAAGGTGTGTTGGGGCCCCAAAAGTTCGGAGTTATCACAAAAAGTATATTTATTTTGTTAAAATAACACACTTTGGTTTTTCATACTCAAACATCCTCTCAACACCCACAAGAACTAGAAACATTCTGTTTCATAGGAAAGCTGGGAGTCTAGTTTAATCACATGTCTCCAAGGTCTGAGACTTTGAGGAGACTGTCCAGTACCAGATGACAATAAATTCTTTAGAGAGAAGAACACTGGACAGTGACTTGCATTCAGTTCCTTGGGCTAGACAGCGCTGTGCTCTGGACAGGTAGGTAGCAGTGTGGCCAGCTTCAGCTCACCATAGGAAACACAGAAAACCCTGTCCTGTTGTATCTCTCTAGTTCTTTGCTCAGGGAATCTGGACAGGCTGGACCATAGGCCAAGGCCAGCGGTGTGAGGTTTAACAAGACCAAGTCCAGGTCCTGCCCTTGGAGGATCTCACAACAACCCCAGGCAGTGCCACAGGCTGGGGCAGAGTGGCTGCAAAGCTGCCCACAGGAAAAGGACCTGGGGGTGCTGGTGACAGTGACTGAACATGAGCCAGCAGTGCCCAGGTGGCCAAGAAAGCCAATGGCATCCTGGCCTGTACCAGCAATGGTGTGGCCAGCAGGACCAGGGCAGGGATTATTCCCCCGCATTCAGAGCTGCTGAGGCTGCACCTGTTCAGTTTTAAGGCCTTCATTCCAAGAAAGAGACATTGACGTGAACTCATCACTTGGGATGGAAAATAACAAGAGTTTTTCAAATGAGCAGATGAAGAATTCTCTTTGTCCCAATGTAGCATATATTTGCTAAGCTTCTGACTTCATATATTCTATTTATGCTATCCAAAAAAAGGTAAGTCTATACGTGTACACACAGGAAGTTCACCACCCCTTAGAAGCTTCCATGAAAGAGATGTCTGTCTCCAAATTAACACTAAACAATATCAGAAGCTAGAGCAAGCACACACTCCTCAGCACAGATACACCTTTTCAGGGTTTTTCCTGATTTATTTGCCAGTAACATACACTACAGAAGAGGTTTGTTACTGGGGGAAATGCACTGTGCCTCCTCTCAGGGGTGAATCCCAAGATTTTACTTTCAATTAATTTATTGGAGGGAAAAGCAGGGAGAGAAGCAAAGTAATATTCAATGAGATGCTGTTTCTGCCATAAACCTGAAAGCCATTTACACATGTTTTAAATAACTAGTTAAGATGATCCTTGTACAACCCTGCAGTGGCTGCAGGAATATGTGGCTTAAGTTCCTACCCATTTTGTTTTGGTCCAGCTAAGTCCTCTGCTAGAACTTTCCAGAAGAGTTTAGCCTCCTCAAACAATATGTAGTGGACTGTATCAGAATACTGTACTACATTCTTTAAAAAAAATTCAGTGTTTCCATTTTTATTGGCCAGCATGTTTCAACAGTTGTTTTTGCTCAAGTCCATTGTAAAATTATATATATATATGTGTGTGTATATATATCAGAACTTTTTTGTGAGATAATACACATAATTTCTTCCATAAGCCTGAGTCATGAACACGAGTCATAAAGGTTCAAGAAATAAAAAAGACATGGCAATTGTGTCCTCATTGTCTTCACACATTGCTCCTGCCAGTAGAGGAAGGCAGCAGAGATGTGTTGAACTCAGTTCATGAGCAGAGATGAGTCTCTTAGGTCATGGATGAACAGCAGATGAAAAACAGACATGTCTCCCACCTAAATCACACATCTCCCACCTAAATCATTAACAGTACCAGTCCTGGCCAGTCCCAGGTTAAAAGACTAACTGTTCACTCCTTTGGAGTACAGCTCCTCTGTAGTACATGAATGGTTGCCATCAAAATACATTTTAAAATTGGAGACAGGCATTAAAAACATAGGTAATAGATAGAGGGGAAAGAAGGAGAGATGCAGTGGCATTAAGAAAGGGGACAATTTTGAAAGTCAGAAAAATTTTTACCTTTATTTTATAAATGCAATCTCTGCATAAAGTTTCATCATGGCATTTCCTGTCCATAGCCTGTGGTCTTTGTGGTCTTTGGGGGTTTAGGTACCTTGAGGCTTCTCCTTTCATTTTCCCGAACTCGCAGGGGAGACACAACAAGGTTTACAGACCCTCTTGTCAAAAAAATACTGTCCCACATGCAGTTTTTCCGATGTGGATTACAAATTTACTTTGTTTTTAAGATTACCCTTTTCGGGGGGCCTTATCAGACTCTCTTTGGTTCCCATTGTCTTAACTCGGTCTGCCAGGATGTGCCTGCACTGTGCAGTTCTGTTTGTGAAGAGGTAGATACAGAAGCTAATTTTAAGTTGTTATTTTCACACTTTACAGTGCATCCCTTTTACTCCATTGAGTGCTTTGAGGTCCAGAGCTCTCTGACATGTTTCTGCATCACAGATTTCCTGCTGTGTAGGAAATGCACAGCTTAGGTTAGCTGCTTTCAGTCTGCTGTTTCTCAGACCCCTGGTCATTCATGGCATGTAGCCGAGCAAAGCAAGCTCACATAGAAAATCATACACAAATGTATGTACATCTACAGTGAAAACATCTGGGGGGCCACCAGACCAGTCAGCCCTTTTACTCAGGAGGAGCATCTCAGTGGACACTTGCTGCCTGGACCTAGTGACCACTGCTGTGGTCACCTGTTCACCAGCTAGCTCTGGAGCTGAGTTAACAGCAAGGGCACCTGCCCGCTTGTCTGGAGATCCTGTCCCTAGAAAGCAGACCGGCGCCTTGTGGGTCCTTTCCCAGCTGGCTCGGAGGAAGACAGTGACAACAAAGGAAGGAGCACTCTCTGTTGAGGGTCAACAAGCTTTATTCTCCCCCTGAGGGGTGGACAAAGGTGGGAAGGCCCTACTCCAGCTCAGACTGCTCAGCAGAGAGCCCAGAGCCGGGTTTTGCAACAACTTAAATACTGAAAGGGTGTGGTTAACAAAAACCAATCAGGGAACACTAAAAGGGAGGGGAAATACAATTGACACAGACTTTCCACGAATAGGAGAAGGGTGAAGGTGTGGTTAGGGAGGCCTGTCCAATCCCTGCCTCTGCTGTAGAGATCTTTCCAGATTTCTGGGATGGGGCTAGGATGATAGGCGGGTAGGAAGAGGAGGGGTACAGGGAACTACAAAGGCAGGGTTTAGGGATTGACATGCGGGGGGAAACCACTTCCATGGGGGTAGGAAGGATCAAACCATACACATAAACCTTAATATAACAAGTATGAATGAATACAACACAACAGACACTGGCAGTACAGTGCAGGCCCTTGCAGTCAGGACAATAATGGCTTTACTTCCTTCTTCAAATCACAGTGCAACAGTGGTTTGCACTTTATTTGTCTGGCTGCTTTTAAAGGATGTCATTAGGATGCCTCTTTTCCCTCACTTGGGGTACTGTACAGCAAAAAATTATTTTCTAAATGCTGCTTGACTATTGATAGTGTCTATTGAAAATGTGTGCTGGCTTATAGAGGGTCTGGGGTTAAACTTGACAGGAACACTTTTTCCTTTATGATTAGATCAGAACAGATTGCTGAACAAATCATTGTGGCCCTATTTCCAGAAAATCTTACAAGAGAGCTTTGTTCCTGCTACTATCATAAAGACTTCCACCAGTGCTTCTATTACAATCTTTATTTTCTAGGGTTTTTAACTGAGCCAGAACAATTCACTATGGGCTGAAAGTTGTCATTTCATGGTGTTCAAACCATGAAGGAATCTGTTTCAGCATAAACTCTGAAAAATAATAGCACAAGCTATTTTGAAGGGGGAAAGAAGGCTAGTTGAAGGCAGCAGTTCCCTGCAACCTCATTGTTTAATATACTGAAAACAAAATCAAAGGAACATTTTCTTTTGTTTTTAAGCAAAGATCAGGCATGAGGAAAAGTATGAAGAAACTACTGTAGCTTTCAAAATTACTGTTACAGAGTAATAGCCCCATCCCATAATAGGTTCAACACGGAAAAAGCCTTTCTCTTTGGTGGACTTCATCTGCTATATCTATAAATTTCCAATGGATCTTTGTCACACAAATAAGAAAGCAGAAGACATGGGGCCAAGTTCTTAAGTGGTGTGTATTGATAATTGTAAACTGTTATTAAAAAAAAATAGCTCCCGTGGAGCTCAAGCAACATGAGATTACTTACAGGGTCTAGTTTCTATAGGAATCAACTGTTTGTTTATTATAGTTTTGCAGACACAGCTGGGTTGACCAGGGAATGCTTTTTGAATGTTGCCCACAGAATGTATGTCTAAACTCCAGTCATCTGCAAGCTTCAATTTCTACTATCTTCCTCACAACAGAATGTGTTCTTACTTACTTGTATCTGCTTCTATTCCAGCTATTCATCTTACTTGTCTGTCCTGGACCATTCTCAAAGCTTTTTTTACTGTGTGTTTGCACAGCGCCTAGCACAGTAAAATGCCATTGTTACCTGAGTCCTCTGGACTTTGTTGTATTACAGGTAAGAGGAGCTTCAGTGAATAATAGAAAGCTCTGTCATTTCATTCATTCACTTCCATAGGAAAAGTCTCATCCCTCAAGGCTGAGGGATACAGCTGAGGCTGAGCCTGGGATAGATCTGCAAAGTATGAGTTTGAATCCATGCTTTCCATATTGTATCTCATGAGCTTGGCTGCAGGGTTTTGGTTATGGCCATCTTTATTACTAAACCATTTTTCTTCCTTCCTCTGAAACATCCTCCCTACACCAAACAAGATTACCTGGGATAGTGAGTATAATTCACATTATTGCACATATTTTTTCTGCTTTAATTTGATCTCGAAAAGATATTAAATCTACATTTATTAAATGGAGTTACTCTTCCAGCCTGCAGGCATCAGCCCAGTATCTTGAAAGATGTAACAATGAGGTCTATATGATTAAAACCATTTTTGGAAAACATGAACAAATGACAACCAGTTGTGATAGTTTTCCACATTTTTATAATATCTAAAAATATGTTCAAATATCCAAAAATGATCCTGTGATTTGATTTATTCACAAGTCCCCTGAAGTGTTTAATAAGTACAATATGGTACAACTAAAATCATGCTTATTACTGCTATTAGCTTGGTAATTCTCCAGGATGAAATCATACTTTTTGGGTTATAAATATACATTTTTATTGTTGATTTTATGCTGCATTTTGAAATACTGCTTCTCTGCTTTCATATTTTCAGTGCTGTATTACAGTACCATAAATCAGCCCAGCAGTAAAGGAATTCTAATTTGTATCAGGTGATTTTTTTAAAAAGTAGAGAAAAAGTTAAATCTATATCCTTTTGAATGAAGATAAATTCGCTTGAAGCTCTATTAAAAATCAGATGTGTCTAGAATGATCTGATTTATTTTTTTTGAAAGACTAATCAGATAAAAGTATGCACGGTACACATCAAAGTATACATATGAGCTCAAAACCATCATAGAAGATACCTCTAGATGTGTAACCAAGTACAGAGAATCCTTAGCATGGTATTTTTTCATTCCTGTCTATGCTGTTTTAATTTTCCCATCCCACTAACTATGCAAGCTTGAGCTTCTGTTCTGCCTCCTTCTTATTCTAGCATTTCATTGGTCTTTCAAAGAGAAGAAAAAACAACAAAAAAAAAAATCCCACACCAATGGCATTACAGCAATATATTCCCAATGTCTCAGTGAGTCTGTAGAGCCAACTTGATCCTTAAACCATTGATTCTTTCTGTGAAAGACTTGCCTAAATATAGTCTCTACATCCATCTGTACCTTGTCCAATGCAGTAGTCAGTCTAGCAGTTGATTGTGACTATTTATGCCTTTTTGTGCCAAGTACTGGCATTTATCCCAAAAAGTAGAACTCTGTGGGTGGGTGAGGAAAACAGCATTAAATTAATAGCTTTAGTATAAAATGCCAGAAAACACAGTGTATGTAGGACATTTGTAAACAAGAGTATGGAGTCCCCTTTTCCCTAGAATTACACAAAAAAATCCTTAGAAAACAATGGCTTCCAAGGAAAAAAGTACAGCAATCATAAGAAGTAATGATACGGATTTAATTCTTGTGTGCTGATTTGGTAGAGATCAAGAAGATAGGATAGGGAAGGCACCAGGTGGAGTTAGGAAGTCTGAACAGAGTCCATGCTGTAATTCATGGGAGCCATGAACCTGAACTGGAGGCCAACTCTGGCTCTTCCATTAGTGCTTCTGCAGCCTCTCAAAAAGAGAAGCACTTTTAGGGTTTTAGAGCCCTAAGAGGGCAGCCTCACAGGTTGCAATCTAATCCTGCATTTTTTAATTTGAGCTTTTGGGCAATGTGGTATATTTTCATAGCCCCTTAAATGTTCATGGGATTTTTTCCTTTCCAGGGAATGCAGAAACACCACAATACACTGCCAAGGGAAAAGAAAGATGCAAAAGAAATAGTCCTTGTACTTTCCCAGACATCCCAACACTCTTTATATTAATGATATTTGAGAAGAAAGCCCTAACATTAATGGGATTAATTATTCAATACTGTGCACCAGATGGAGTTAAGTTTTTAAAAAATTTTTCAGAGTGACTGAATTGCTCTAAATTCAGAAGCTGCAAAAAAACAATAAGCTGACAGAGCAGGTCTGTCATGAAGGCCAGGAGTAAGATTAAAACTGAAAAGGATCCAAATAAAAATCATGTTAAGCAGATATTCAGCAGGCATCTCAGTAAAGATGAAACAAGCAAAAGACTATATATACACACCTTGTACAGCTGCTCAGGGTCATATGAAAACCAGATGGAGGAAATCAAGAGGAAAATTAAATTGAAAGGGACGTATTTGGGAAGATAAAAGGTAACATAGAAAGTCGCCCTTCTTTGGGCCACAGAAAGTCTACAGCACTGAAATGATAAAATATTATATGATTTGGAGGTAAAATCTAACACCAATAGAAGGGAAAGTATACATTTTTACATCCCAGGAGCTTTTGATCTGTAAAGGAGAGTGGATTCCTCTTGAAGGACAGTAGAAAAAATTTGAGATTCTTCTGCAGTGAGTAGAAATACAAGCCTAGCATAGAAGGTCAGGTGATAGTGTGAAGGCTCTTGCTATTTCTGTGATGCTTAGGCAGTCTTTAATAACCTCTGCTTAGTTTTCCAGTTGGAGGGAAAGACTGGTGTGAACTGGCTGTTGTCTCCTCTTTCCCTTGCAGATTGAAGGACTTCTGCAGGGGGATGTCTCTCATCCTATCTCCAATTCTTTTCCCAGTAATGTAGTAATGTAATATAGTAATTTTGGACTAGAAAATACAAGATGTGGGGGTTCCTTCTGGAATCATAGACATGGATCAAGGATTGCAGCAAGTGAACAGGCAAGCAGACAGCCTTTACTTACCCTTGAACTCACCTTGGATCCACTCCAATGCCCACTGAGGATGGCTGTCTCAATGGACAGGCTCTTGGTAGTGCATAGCTGCATTCCCAGCAGAGCTGGAAAGTCACAGAATGTCTCTACCCATGGGTGTTTACCAGCTATTGTGAGAGCATTTACTTATTTTGGATGTTTATAAACTCTTGTTGGAACACAAGGCCTACACGGATTCATCTAAATCCTGATCTTTTTGATCTGGAAAACCTTCAGTAAATGAAAAAAAATCTATTTCATCTCTTGCTTCAGAACATCATGTATAGTTTATAACCTCGGAACCCATAGCTTAGATTTAATGGTTATCATATAACATCTGTTTAATTTTAAAATTTATATGGAGGCTTTTTTGGAAATCCCGTGGAGTTTTTCGACTTTCTGTCTTCTCTATGCACACAGAGGATGTAGAAAATTAATTTCCTGTGTAAAAATACAAGATGACAGAAGGTCCAAGGTTAAACCTATTTACAAAGAAAATCACTGCCAGTGTTTAGAAAATGCTGCTTTTATTTGAAATATTTGGAGGTGTACCTGGCTTCTCATGTCCTTGTGGTATTTAAGCATATAAGGCTTTCTGTCCAATAAACTGTAGTGAAAAACCTCCTCTGTATTGATTTTTCCCTGATGAATTGTGAACTGTCTACTCATTTGGTGATCCATTTGTTTTAATAAAGAAGACAAACCTGTAGAAGTTTCTTATTTTCCCACCCCTCTGGCCTCTTGTGAAAAGTATTACCATGCTGCAGAGGCCAG
>WEZZ01013020.1:63678-89874 GCA_013400585.1 Chloropsis cyanopogon
CCCTTGAATAAGGGAGGAGATATACAGGAGGTGATACCCAGGCATCTGACAAGCACTGAGTGTGGTGATGCTGTGATGCTCTCTGGGACATTATCACCACCCTACCCTGCTTCAGATAGCAGGTTTTGGGCTCCCAAACCTTCTGCACCAATCCCAGAGGACAATAGCCACTGGCAACCCAGTTCTGACAGGGACACATGGAGTACTTATGCCATCTGAAAAATCCTGAAAAAGTTGTGGTCAATGTCCACTTAGCAGATAGCAAGCGAAGAACCAGCAAGAAGTATTGCATACTGCAGAGTTTGTCTGACCCCATCTAGAGTGGGTGGTTCCTCTTTTTCAGGACACCTCTGGAGGCTCTGAAATAGGCTGCTGTGCTGGATAATTATTTTTTTCCTGTTCCCTTCCCAAAGGAAATTTCTAAACAAGTTTTCATCTTAGATTAGAAAATCTTTCACAAGGTCTGAATCCCCTACAGGACTGCTTAAAATAGGTCTATTGGCAATTATATGACTGCTCATGTTAAAATCTGCAACATTGAAACCTACAAGTAGACTGGAGACTGCTTTAGCAAAGCACAAGCCATGTTTGTTTTAGGCACTAGCCATGACTTTGTTCCTTCAGGGACTTCTTGAATGCCAAAGTACTGACATTTCTTACAGATTTCTGTTCCAAACACTCTTAATTTTCAGGCTCAGTTTTCACTAATCTGCACCTTCCTCCTGGGCTTCAGCATTTAGACCATGTTCTTTCTAGATGAGGCTCACCCATCAGCTTTTGAGTGGGCTGTAGACCCAGGAAGGCTACCGGCTGGCAAAGCAGCGACACCTTGGAATCAAATACCCTTGCTCCAAATAATTATGCAGAAGTTAACAAATAGATGACTTTTCGCTGATGAAGTTCAAGACAATACAATTCACTCAGGCGTCACTCTTCTGACAAGGTGTTAAAAACATTAAAAGCTTATTTTCATCAGTAAAAGAAGTTTATACAATTTAATGTGAGTAGAGCGTGTTGAGTTTTTAAAGGTGCTAGTTTTACAGCCCCTTTTTCTGGATAGAACCATACTTTGATTTGGTTGTTTGATCTTCTCTTTTTTTTACAATGTCAGTCTTTAGGGAAGACCTAAGAATCTAATAAGGGACTCTATATAACTCAGATTAACTGTCCAGAACCTAAAGAAGGAGGCTAAGACAAGGCAAGCTGGCCAAGGGTAGGATTTGCTCCTTTTCCTCTTCCCCACGCACTTTCCCATTCTTTCAAACCCTGGGAACATTCTTAGCAATTCAGATTATAACTGATAGCAATAAATCATCTCAGCCTCTGCTATGGCTTGAAAGAAGAAGCAGTAAAATACTTCACAAAATAAAATGTACCTGAATTAGCTGAATCTTTGATAGAGGACAGCTTATCTACAGGGAAGGATAAAAAAGCTTAAGCTGAAGAATAATTAATGAATTAAATGCAAGACTAATAGCATTCTATCCACCAACAGAAGTACAGGGCTGATGAGTTAAACATTTATATTTAGACACTTTACTCTTCATTTCACTCTTTATCAGCCTGAGGAATCTCACTCTTTGTCTCTAAACAGCTCAATGGAACAGCTCCTTTCTTAAATGAAAAATGCACCGGCAAGACCCAAGCAGAATAAGAGAGAGGTCACCTGCTCTACAAAGCATTACTTGGTGTTTTCACCTGTGGCATGTGCAGTTTTATAGAATTATTAAGACCTTTCATGAAAAGAATGAAAGAAAAGATAAAGTTTCCTTCACTGTTGCTGTGGAATAGAAAATTAGAGGGAAATCTTAAAGCATTGCATGTGGTTTCTCATCTGGATAATATTAGCTAATTTTTTGTATAATGTACAGTATCATATAGATTTCTGATTGCTACTGATTTTCTTATACCTATGTCTTCCTATTATCATAAAATACAGGGCAAAATTTTTTTTGGCTAATTTATCAACTATTAGAAACCTCTTTCCCAGATGATTTTTACATGCATGTGGGGTGGCTGTTAAATGAAATAGTAATTTTCTGGTTTGTGTAAGGAAGCTTTGGGTTATGTACTGTATTATATTACTAAGCTGTAATAAGTAGAAAATATAACACTAGCTTAGACAGAGAGAACACCAAAACTGCATTCAAGACTGCCACTTAGAGACACAATAGAAAATGTTCTAGAAAGAGAATCTCTTTTGAGATGTCTACAAGTATAATATTAGTGTTAAAAGGAAGGATCCTGGTAGAATTTATTGAAATCTGGATCTGTTAAAAAGCATGAAATGGTGGTGTTATTTTCTCCATCTTGGTAATACCAGAGGAACTATAAATATTCCAATGATCCATCTCTGCTTTTACTCTCTTTTCTCATTTATATGCATCTCAATGTCCTGTTCAAAAGTACTGTGGATCAACACTCCTCACACAACAAATGCATTAAGTTTCCCAGTGTTTAAAATAATGTGCTTCCTCCAGAGAGTCCCTTCAAACCTACACATGAAGAAGGAGAAGAACATGTGTTTTTCTACTTCCTCACAAAAAAGAAGTGACTCCAAGTTTAGAGGATAATAGAAAAGTATTGCAAGAATATGCGAGGAGGCCAAAACATTTTCTATTTAAAATTCCCTGAGTTCATTGCATGAGGAAAGGCTCCCCAGGAATTTTTTTCTTTTTTTTTTTTTTTTTTTTTTTTGAGTTTACTGGGCCCCTCTAAAAAGATGTATCATATTCACTGCTGAGTTTCATATTTTGCAATCTGCTCGAATCACGTGATGTGCAGCTTCTACTATGCCACTTGTTGTGAGGGCTCATTGTAGATCCTCTAATGAGCCTGCCATACTCCTTCAGCATGCACAGCACCGTCTTCTCAATCATGCCTTTCAAGAGATTAAGATTCAGTGATGCAATACAGCCCATGCCACAAAGCCTCTTTTCAAACATAAAAGAGCCAATTGTTTTTACAACCTCCAAGCATGCACAATCTTTGCTTTACATGTCCATGCAATAAATGGCCTAAAAGTTTCATATCCTCCTTGCAATATGGAACTTGACCCTTGAAAATCCCTCATGACAATTCAACTAGTAGAACGGAAATCTTTTCCCAATACCCTAAGGATTCTGGCAAAGTATTTGTACTATTTCCATATACATGCTCCACTACACAGTCCTCCTTGCATATTACAAAACTAACATTTTTGAAGCTATGTATATTCTGCCCCGTCCATAAATTATTTCAGCTGCCTCCTGACTCCTCAGATTAAATTCTTTTACTCCCAGATCCATCTGGCAGGAGCTACATTTCAGAGCCAAAACCTCTTTTCTAAGGCCAGCATTCACAGCATTAACACAAGTGTCAAGAGATGAGAGACACAAAGAAACTGACCTTTATGGGCACTGGGAATTGCTCGAAGATTTTTGCTCCCACTAATTCCAGGTTGCACTTTTATAGCATGGGGCTGACAAGCTGCTGGAGCATCAGGGCACAACACCTGGCCTACGGCAGGGAGCACCTCTGCGCAGTTGGCAGCCCTGGTGCAGAAATCTCAACTATTCATAATCTTGTCTATTTCAGACCTGTCCTCCAGTTTCTCAAGATCACTTTGAATTCTCATCTTGTCCTTTGACAACTTGTCTTGTTCAACTTTCTATTGTTTATTAATTGAATGAGAAAGCTATCTGCCCCAAATAGTTAGAGAAAGCATTGAAAGTATCTCCAGTTCAACCAGGAGAGATGCGAGGCTTCTGGGGAATAATAATAATGTGCATTAAAAAGTGATGGGCAGGCCCTTGCAGAGACAGCAAAAGGGCTGAAGGTTGTACCTTCCATGCACAAGCAGCACATATGTCAAAAAGAACTAGTTCCAGGAAAAAAATTCAACTGTCCTACCAAAATGGATAATCAAGAGTGTAATTTACTGGATGCACAAATGAATTCTACTATCCCCCATGGCTTTGGTAAGTCTGTAGTGCAAGAGAGGCTTGGCCCCTTCTTCAAGAAGTCATGAGAATGACTAGAAGAAAATTATATTCATGGGAATCCTGAAGCATTTTATTGTTTAGATTGGAGAAGGGAAGACCAAGGATAGAGAGTAGTAATAGTCTTCACCTGTGTTGAGGATGCCAGCAAAAAAGAAGGAAAGGAAGTCTTCCCTGTGTCCGATAAGATTCTAAAAAGTAAAGTATTGCCACGGTGCGTCCCCCAAAGGAGTAGGGGGGATGCCAGCCAGCTGAGGGCGGGGGACGCTGAAAATCAGCAGCTCTTCCTGCAATCTCCCTAGGCCGGCGGGGGAGAGCAGGTTGTGGGTTCGTGTAGAGCTTCTGGGTCCCAGGCGGCAGAACAACCAAGAGAGCAGAGGCAGTGGCTAAAGTCCTTTCACTCAGGGTTCTTTATTCCATCATGGTGAAGGTCTAAAGCCAGAAACTCCCCTTGGGCACAGGCTTTTGAACCCCAGGGGCGGGACAGGGCGGTGGGCAATGGGGTGGGCTCAGGTGTAAGGTAACAGGGGTGATACAATGAGGGTCTGGGGAAAGCAGGGAAATGGGAGGGGCAAGGGTCTAGGGAGGGGACATCCAGGGGATATAGGAGGAGGAACCGGGACATACCAAATACACATCAATACCATAATAAAAACATAGGCATCGCATTCCCACAAAGTATCCTCATTATCAGCAAGAAAGAGTAAGGTTAAATGTTAGAAGATTTTAATGCCAATAGCAAAAAAATGTTGGGAAGTTTTGCCATGGAGAATGAGTTATACCCAATAGGGGCGCTCACTAAGGGCAGAGTAGACACCCATCTGCAAAAAAAAAGAGATGTTGGCATAGTTATGCTGGGCTGGGATGTGGGGGTGAGGCAGATGACCCCTTTGAGCTGTACTAACCTGGACTTCTACAAGGAATCTGTGAATCTATCCCCAGTGAAATCTCAAGTGATGTAGATGTTTCAGTGAATGCCCCAACCACCTTGCAATCCCTGATTTCAGAGCACAGAATACTCTGTCCTGACCACCCCACTGGCCCTGAAGAAAAGCGCATGTTTGCACAGTGCTGCAGACGTCTCTGGCATCATGCCAGGCAGGCATGCAGGCTGAGGGGGAGTAGGGAGCTGGTTTCACACCTGATCTGACCATGCCAGCCCACCACACAACCCCAGCCCAGCAACTCCCTTTCCCAGAACCAAGTTGCCTCAAGTCAGCATATGCCTGTGAAACAAACTGTCAAGGTAGGTGAGAAAAAACAGTGGAGCAGAGGTGAGAGGTGGGGAGTCAGTGCCAGCTGCAAGAGAAACTTTGAGGAGAAGTAGCTGCTCTTCCAATGATACCTCAGAAGTTAACTGTGTGGCACTGTCATCTCTTATCCTCACCCTACATGCCAGCAGACATTCAGAAGGAGCCTAGCTCCAGCAGTTTTTTTCACTGTCTCCTTCTTCTTTCCCCTGTCCCATGCTTTCCACTGCACATGTGCTCACACTCTTTACTTCTGTTACCAGTCACAGGAAAACTGCCTTCTTGGATTTCTAGAGGTTTTTTACGTTGCTCAGTTGTTTTAATATAAAACCACAGCTCCTCTTGTTAGTGAATGCTAGCATTTCAAACTGTAATATAATGTGCCATAAACGACATTCCATGCCATAAAATGTTGCAGAAAGATATACTTTTACTCCTAAAAGCAGTGGCTGGATTCTGCTGAACTGAATTTAGTGGAGATTCAATCAAAACTGAGACGAAAGAAAAGAACAAGATTCCAGGTTCACTGCAGAGTTCACTCACAGTTTTTCCTGTCCCCGACAATAAGAGGATTACCTTAAATCAAGAGCATCAGTGTCAATGAGAACCAGAAAACTTAATACATAGAAGGACAAGGAGATCAAAGCTTAGCACCTGGAGAATACCACATGCTCTGGATTAATAAAACAATACACTCTGTTACATAAATCTTGAGGAAGGTTATTCATGGACAAACATACAAAAAAGAAATTACTGTAGAGCTCAGATAACAGATATTTAATACTGGTGCTCTCTATCAGAGAATATCCTCTCACATTATAGGAATGTTGACATAGAGCAATGAGACATTATTTTGTTTTAAACATTTTTAGTCTAAACTTGACATTACTGTTTTTGGACCTGGATACTGCACATCTGCAAGTCAGCGGAAATACCAAAATCTTGCATGGTCCTTTGATTGTTACATTTAAGGTATCGTATATGCTACCAGCTCAGCTGCTGCAAGGCATTAAAGTCCATTACTCCAAGCTTGTAAAGTACTTTGGAAATACTATAGACAAGGATTAGAGAAGATGAGTATTCCACATGGCTTCAGAAGGGATGATAAACAGAGGGTAAAAGCACTGTAGTTAAAGTGATATATTGATTGCATGTGGGGAGCAATAGCAAGAAATCCCTTCTGATGAGTATTTTGTTGAGTGGTTTTGAATTATATTCTTTTATCAAGCAGTTATAAAACCAGCTTTGTTTACAGTGCCATAGCCTAAAAACTACTGATAGGCTGAAAATCAGCAAACTCAAGAAGATTGAACTTGGAGCACATCTTACTTTTGGACCTCTTTTGTGGGGTAATTTGGAAGTGTTTGGAAGAGAGAAGTTTAGAAGAAAGATAATCCAAATAAGCTTCACAAAGAAATATTACAATCAGCCCAAAAATACAATGTCCTTTATATGTTACCTAATTATAAACTGGTCCTTTGGTTTATCAGTTTGGTTTGTCAATGAGGATGCATATTTTCCCACAGATATGAAAATAGCATCCAAGCACCACATATGTGACATTGTGACCTATGGATATCACAGAGAGCCATTCATCNTAAATGGTTTAATATAGGAAAACATCACAGGACAGGAAAAGAAAAGGAATAAGGGTCCCTCTCTCCAGGGTCCAGAGTAATCCAAGAAAGCTGCCACCTTGAAAGCAGTACTTTTGTGCTAGGAAAATCTTCTCCTTTCAACATGTCAGGTTCAAGCTTCACATGGCATTCAAGGCCTCTGCCGATTCTGCTAATTTCTGTTTGCTGAAGGCCAGCAAATCCTCCTGGTATAACCAGGTATAGTGTCCACATGGTTACTATGGAAGAAAGCAAATCTTTTATGAGCTTGAGATCCAGTCTAGGGACAGTCATAAAGGCTGACAATATGTCACTGCAGAAGTTCACACAATGACGTAGATTCTAAGCAAACTTATTTCCAAACACTAGCAAAAAAATCCCAAACAATGAATCATCAATCCATCAATTAAATGTGCATTTAAGAAAATGGTTTTGCTGTGTGTTGTGGTTCAAACCTAGCCAGCAACCAAGTACCACACAACCATTCACTCAACCCCCCACTTGCAGGACTGGGGAGAGAATCAGATGGATGAAAGCTGGAAAACTTGTGGGCTAAGAAAAATACAGTTTAATAGGGAAAGTAAAGGCTGTGCACACCAGCAAAGCAAAACAAGGAATAAATTCAGTGCTTCTCACGTGCTGGCAGGTGTTCAGCCATCTCTAGGAGAGCCGGGCCCTATCACATAACAGGGACTTGGGAAGACAAATGACATCACCACAAATGTCCCTCCCTTTCCTGCTTCTTTCCCCCACTTCATACACAGAGCTTGGTGCCACATGGTCTGGAATGTTCCTTTGGTCAGTTTGGGTCACCTGGTGAACAGAAAGGAAGACAGTAAATGACAAGCATGGGAGAGCCTGGAGGGTTCTCCGAGACAGTATTCATGGCATGGATATCTTCTCATAAGTGTGGATGCCAAACCCATGCTGAGACAGGGCAGCAGCAGAGGGAATGCTAGAGCTGACAAACATACCCAACACTGCCTTCTCACTTAGTCTGGACCTGGTTCTGAGACCAAACCAAGCTCCACCTCGCTCTGCTGCCAGCCAACGCTCCTCACCAAAAAGTGGCTGGGTTTTACTCTTACACCTCTAAGTTTGAGTGGCAATTGTATAAGCAATGGAGCAAGGCTTTTGATCTACTTAGTGACATAATTCATAGCTTGGAGGGGAAAACAGGGATCTGCCACAGGCAGATTGCTTCCCAGGCCCTCTCATAAACTTGCTTCTTGGTCCAGGCTGCTCCCGGACCCAGTTTACCTCTACTTTAATTGCATTTTATATAGTACCGTGAATTCAGATGGACATAGTGAGAGTTAATTAATGTCAGTCACACTGCTGAATTCTCCTAATGTAAAATACGGAGTGGCTGTAAATTAAAAGTAAAATAACAAATAGCTCCACGATCTTTAGATAGTTCCACTTCAGTAGAGCTGCAGGGGAAATGTAGGAATGATAATAAATACATCATAAACATTAAAGAGCCATAAAATAGCCACATATAGATCCAATAAAACCTAATATAGAAATAATTCAAGCTGGGCTGAAAAGCAAATACCACCTACTACTGAAGGCTTTTGCAGTACCTTGGGATCCCAGGAAAAGGGGTTGATACCACAGCTGTGTTGAGTGTTTTTATTGGACCTGACTTTCCTTGAAGGTCATTCTGCCACAGTCTATATTTGAAAGTCCTTTGAGTGGTCATGTATCAAACTTCATTTTCTTTTATAACTGAAAGACTTCACTGGAATTCTTTGATATTACCAGATCTGTTTTGAGACCAAAAAGAACTGTGTATCTAAGAGAAATAGATTGCACCATTTAGAGCTGAAATGACACTGGCAGAACATTTTCCCCCTCTTTAAGTTGTGTTTACTATGGTTACAACTTCAAAATCTCAGAGGTCCACTTGAGTTTTGGGATAAGTATATTTTATGTCAAAAAGGCTCCATGCCAGAAAGCTCTAAGTATCAGTGAAGTCTCAGTTTAGCATTCTGGTAGTATTGCAAAAATGTGCCTTTCACTAAAGGCGAGCACGTCAAAGTTGTTGAATTACTTTTCTCAATCATCATCATGAACAGGCAGAAGAGTCACACAGATCAGAATGACTTTTCTATAAGCCCTTGGTAGATTTTTAATCATGGCCAAGGCTTCTCCGTGGAGGGATTTTGCTTAGCAAGTTTTCCCAGCTTTTCAGCTTCTGCCAGGATGCCCTGGGAGCAGTTCAGGAGGGTCAGGGGTGCAAGCCTGTCCCCAGACTCCCACCATGCTGAAAGCATGGGGCTGCCAGCTTGCCTGCAGAGACCCAGAGGGCTGGGGGCTGCTCTGGTTTGCCAGAGCTGGCACAGCTCTGAGTCACCTTCCTCTCACCAGCCTGCTGGTGACTGCAGGCTGACACGGGGAGCACAAAAGCACACAACCCAGGTCCCTTTTCTGTGTTCACCACCACCCCAGAGGGTCACTGACCTATGGTGAGGGCAAATGCAGAGCCCTTTACATTCCTCCCACCCAATGACCTACCCAAAGCACAGGCTCTGATACTCTCAGAAACCTTCTTAACCACGCACAGTTCAGGCATAATCATCTCCAACTGTGGTTCACATGAATCTTAGTGGTTTCAAAGTATTTGTGGCATGGGTGAGATTCTTCACTTATTTCCACAAAGGAAATCAAAGATATTTCTAAGCATTTCTATTCAGACGAAATAGACTTTGCAGTTGTTAACAGCTGTCTCCCAAATTAGTTTAGAGCTACCACACTGTCAAAGCCCACAGCCATCTAGATCCTGCATGACAGAGGAGGCCACTAATCTTAAGATTTTAATTTATTTTATGTAAAGGTAATATTGGGGTAGCTGTTTTAGAAACTTCGTTTAGCTGAAATGTTTGGACTGAAATGTACTCAGAGACTGTATTATGCCAGAGGAAGAAAGCAACTCAGGTATAGAAGAATGTAATCCTTTTTAAAATATTATTCCTGGGAGTACTTTTATCACCAAACATTCAGCTTCAAATTGAATTATATATTTTCATCATAGGTCTACATTCCTGTGTCCTGGTTCTAAAATGAAATCGTTTATACAGACAAAAAATAGTTGATCTTATGGTATGGCAGGGAAAAAAAATATACTTTACTTCTGACTTTTCCCAATACATTTTCTCCTAAGCCAACCTCCCATAGTTGCCACATAAAACTTCCTTTAGTGTGGTGCATGAAGTGTAGCCCATGCAATGCCTTATCTTCCCAACACAAATCCTGGCAGATATGGTGTACAGCATAGATTCTCCCAAGGAATAAAATTAAATTAATAATGGCCTGTGTGAGGCACAGCACCAGTTTAGACTGTCATCGTTAGAGGCATCCCAGCTTCCAAAGTGGAACAATGTCACCTATGTAAGGAGACTTCCAGTCAGGCCACAAACTTCCACCAAAATCTGTGCTATCACATTTATCATTCCATGCCCTCACCTCTTAATGTGCAAAGGGAGTGTGGTGGAATGAAGGGGTTACAGGCAATAAACAGAAAGAAGTTGCTTGCAAAATGGGGCTTGCATGGAGAGGTCTGTTGGGAGCCAAGGAGTTCAAGACTGCACATGGGAGTGGTCAGAAAACACACTTGTTCTGTAGTGGCAGGGAGCAGGTCTGGCAAACAACACCTCCTGACTCCAGTCATGGTGCCAGCAAATGGAGCACTCAATGCAGCTGGAAAAACTGATATTTTATTGATAATTCAAGAGCAAGCCTTGTTTTCAGTTATAAAAGTACTGTTGCTTCCTAAACAACATGGTCAGAAATACCAATTCTTTCAAAAGCTGAGTGGTGCCTGAGACAGTCCCTCCTGGAGCACCAGAAGCATTTCAGAGGTTCTTACCTGAACCGGGTCCTTGAGTGTTTGAGCAATTCTTGGACATGGTTACTATGAATATACCATTTATATTGTCACTTCCAGCAAGTCCAGGTGTTCACTGGGTCATATACTGCAGCTAGGGGTTCTTTCCAGCTCATAGTTTTGCTGGCTTCCATTAGGTGATGCACAATTTGAGCCAAGTCTTCTGCATGTTTAACAATGTGCATGTTTAACAGAGGCGGTTTATGGCAGCCTGTGAATGCTACGAACTTAGTACATTAGAAACAAAAATAGAACTAAACTAAACCTCCAGATTTGATCCAAATCTCACAGTGGGAGCCTTCCCATGTTACAGTCTGGGGAAAAAAACCAACAACTTGTTTATACACACTCCTGAACTTTCAAAATGCTCATTAAAAAACCTGAATCCAAACTTTGCAGCTTGCATCCATGTCAACTGAGACAAAGTCTGGACTTGAAATGAAGCACATGAAAGAGCACAGATCTGCACCGTTACTCACCATGATTTCCTTAGATGGTTTGAAAGATTGCAATGCAGGAAATTCACTGTAATTTGCTCAGTGATTTTTGTCCACCCAGCAAAATGCAGCTTTATGAGCCATTTCTGTAGGGAAAAAAAAATTAGCCTCTTTTGTGGATCCATTCATTGGCTGGTTGAAGAGGGCAAAAAGAGAGCTTTTCTTCCACTGAAACCTTTTAAGACCACACTTTTAAGTAGTGTCAGAAACATGGAACATAGGGTGTTCATTACTTATGCAGAGCATTCAAAAACAAATATTTACAAGACAGTATAAAAAGTCTATTATATAATTTAATGGTAAACTTGCTATTGGCAAGGTATTCTAATATCATATAAAGCCATATATACAAAATAGTTTTGAATGCTGACAGGATTCTGCAGAAATATCAGCTAATTAACAAATCCAAGTAAAATCTCACTTATTCTGTGATTTTTTTTCACATTGAAATATAGTGATCTTGGAGTTTAACAAATCTGAAATAAAGTTATAGACAGTCATATGGCTTTTGAAATTGTGTGAGTACTTGTGTGCATACAAAGAAATACTTAAGAAAACTCAGTTTCTGATGTAGTGAGTTATATGTCCAAGGGTGTTTGTATACTTTGCCAGAAGAAAACAAGTAACTGAAGTATGGAAAAATGTAATCCTTCTTTAAATATTATTCCTGGGAGTACTTTTATCACCAAATACTACACTTCAAATTGAATTATACATTTTCATCACAGGTCCACATTCCTGGGGCTTGGTTCTGAAATGAAATTGTTTATATAGACAGAAAATAGTTTGTTTTATATCATGGCAGAGAAAGATTATGGGTTGTGTTTCTGACTAGTCTCCCTATAACCTCTCAGAGTCAACCTTTTACAGCCTGCATATAAAGTGTTCTGCAGTGTGGTGCAAATGCAGAGTAGCAGATGCACAGCATAACAAATATGGACACAGAATTAATTACCTTCTTATGAATAAATTGCATCTTGTATGGATTGGTGGGGATCTTATGGGTACAGAGAGACTCAGACTGAAATTTGAGGGAATCTCAACTGAATTGCAGGGGAAATATTGGATGGTAAGTTGAAGATGTGCGTAAAAATCAGTACTGTGTTGCCAAAAAAAAGCCCCTGCATCTTCAAAACACAATCTCCTTGTTGTCCCCTTGTGCTGTTCTGCAACTGTTCTGCTCTATTAGGTCAATGACACTAGCCAGCAGAGACCACAACTTTGAAAGTCAATATGAAGCTGAATTTTGATGTATCAGACAAGTATTTCTCCAGAGTGTTAAAAAAATGAAGATCAGATGACCACTGAGAGATAATCTTGTTCAAATCCTTGTTGCTACAGCTGAGCCCTTTGCATGCATTACCCTGCTTCCTCACAGGTGACTGGTTTTGGGTTCCCTCTCTAGAAGGACCTGCCCCTTGTCTCATTTGCTTCATTGCAGGCAGGTAGGGCTCAGTCTGAAATCTGTTACTGTACCACAATATGAGTCTCACAGAGCAAAAAAGGGTCATTATTGCTCTGCTTAGATCTCAGCATTTTTACTGTCTCATCCCAATAGGACTCTATGGCAAAAAAAGGACACTTGGGTTGACACAAATTCAGTGCATGCATCAGATGGCAAGCAGATAGCACAGTGACACCATCAGTCAACAAATGTCACCGGTACTGGTTCTTCTCTTCCATTTCCATCTGTCTGCATGGAGTGTGAGCAGCTCCTTACCCACTGGCCAGCTGGAAGCAGCTCTACAGAGGCTCTTCACAGGTGCTCTGGTATTAGAACTCCATAATGAAGTGTCCGGCAACAGCTGGTTGGCTTAGGAAGATGTGGACACAGAAAGTCGCAGACAGTACAGATGGAGAAGGTCATCTTGAGAATGATTCTTTGTTCTGAGGAGAGCGTTTTTTGTCTTGAGGCTGACATCTACAATTTTTGCACTGTGAGTTAGCTGAGGGGGAAAGGAGTGTTGTTCAGTGGTCCTTGAAAGATAGTTATACCTCTGTGGTGCTGCATTTCCTTTCAGAGAGACAGTTTAGAGAGGGTAAGGGAGGTAAAGCTGAGCAGAGGAAGGAGTGCAACCAGTGTGGATGTGCGTTAACAGGACAATTTGTGTCAAAACCCTTCCACTCACGCTCTATACAAGCCAAAGCAATCCTGATCTTTTACTAGATCTGTTGCGATTCCTCGTACCAAGTACCCTAAATACTTGTACAGTTTGCAGCTGATCAGAGGACCAGACATTTGTTCTGACCCTGCTTCCTCTGCAAGAGACTGGAGAGAGCTTGATGAGGTCATGGACCTGAACTTTGGGTTTAATTTCTTACAGAAAATTCTGTTCTATTCTCATAGGACCTGCTCCACAAATCTAAATGAGGTAAGTGGGAGAAGTTAGAGGATTTGCTGCTAAACCCCATTGAAATGCTGACATAGCAACTGTGGGGTAAGAACACAGGGTGCCCTGTATCACCATCACAATAAAACATGCAACCCCCAAGCAGATAGTACTTTCTCTTTCAAAATGACTCGTGTGTTTTTACTTAGTGTTCTGATATCATCTCCCATGGTGGAAACAGGAGAAAGGGTAAATGCATATTCAGTGCTCCCCTCTTTTCTGATTCTTGTGTTACTTCTGGTCTTGTGTTACTGCCTGTCCTTACTGAACACAGTAAACTGAATAAAAGTTACAAACTATTCTGGAATGCTGCAGAGATATTGCTTTGAATTAAGGATAAACCCTGAAAAATGCTCAACAAGTTATACTGAAAAGCTAGTGAAAATGTGTAAGAATTCAAAGTAAAGAAGGAAAGAATTGAGAATGTGAGTTAAATGGCACAGTGTTCTAAAATATACATTTGTAATCACTTAGTGGATTACAGGAGAAATTCCACCCACAGAGGTTTAAGTCTGTTTCTGAACTAACATCCGATGATTCTTTTGAGAAAAAAAAAATGCAGGTGTAGTCTTTTACTAATTAAGTGTTTCCTCCCACTATTGGGAGGACTAGAAGAGTGAAAAGGGAAAGGGAGAGCTTATGTGCCCAAAGCATTTCCCAAGAAGTCAGTTCTCTTCCCTAAGGAATGATCAGAACTATGCCAGCTGTCACTTTACCTTTTCCAAGAGCTCTTTCCACTTCCACAATTACAATACTTTGTCCTATAGATTTTGCCTGGCCAGTCAAAAAACAATGAAAGGGAAGAAGCTGTTGGTTTGGTTGTAGAATATGTCTATTTTTTACTTCAAATGGAAGACATGAGATGTCTTAATTTGTTCTTAAGACACTTTGCATTTTCTTGTGCTTTTTCCATTATCATTTTTATAGCTGAGATTTCTGTTAGGATTCACAGTGAGTCATTTTATGAGGCAGCTCTGTACCATCAGCGCTAAAGAGTTTCCTATCACTCCAGACATTACGTATCTCCTTATGGCAGCCTGGACACTGTAGGGAAATTGCCAAGCCAGGTCACATGCCAGTGGGCCATCATTCATCCAAAAGTAGGCGGGCAAAATCTGCTTACAATTAGGTTCAACCCTTGGTTCTGGATAACATGTCCCTGTGGCTACAAATTCCTTCCTGCCAGCCCCCTACAGGGCTCAGAAGGAGTCCAAGGATGGTCTGACCAGAGAGAAGAGGTCCTGGCCTCTCTCTTTCCTTCTCACACTTTTTCAAATTTCCTCTCTTTTTTGTAAGGAACAATATGTTCTTGCATTGTGTCATGCTGGCACTAAGCAAAGCTGCTGCTTTAAAGCTTTGCAAAAGGAATATAGTTAAATGCCAAAATGTTCAGGGTTTTTAATGAAAAAATATAAAACTTCAGGGAGGGAAAAAAGATTATAAAATACATTAGTCTAAGCCTCTAATTTGCAAAAGGAAACATTTTACTGGAGGTACTATATATATAGAAAGGAGCCAGAATATAAATAGTGTAAATGGAACTACTCTGTTAGATGCACAGCACTGTTTAACATTAGAAAAAATGCATTCAAATACCTTCAAGTACAACCCTGTTCTTGTAGCACAATCTAGTTAAAGCCTAGGAATTCTTGTGTGGTAGATCCCAGTCTAACAACAGATCATATGAGATTCAGGGGGCCTTTCACCAACAATAGAAAAACTTAGATCTTTAAACATGATATGAATCTGGCTATGAAAGAATGCATGTCAATTCAGAAAATACAGCAAACTATTGGGAACTCCCTACCCCTTCACTTTACCAGCCAAGACTTAAATACATCTTTGCCACTTGCTCTGGGCAATTTCAGTTGCAGACACTCAAGGTTAAGGAGTGTTCATGGTCTATTCTGCTGGAGCAGGTGTGCGGGACACCGAGTGGCTACAACTAGGGCTACTCAATAAGTGCTCTCAGATTACTTTCAATGCGACACCTCTCTTAAACAAGCAATTATAATTTTGGGCCACTGACCATTCTTTATTTTGGCTTGTCTCGGTGTAACTAAAATCAGTATGGCTGAGCATGCAAGTCACAGCAGCTTACATCCCTCTGCAGACAATTACATCAGCAAATTCGTGAGTTTTCAGTCCAGGGATGCCTTTTGCAAATCTCAGGGTATCACAGGTAAGACCTCAGAAACTGGATACACCTCACCTCTGTCAGACAAGCCAAAACAGATGGTTTTTCATTGCAAACAATTATTTTCATGATCAATGAAAAGACTGCAGTCAGTACAGAGTAACTGAAAGTGGTCCAGCTGGGAGAGGAAAATGTCTTCTCTTGTAGAGATGATTTCCTTTTCACCTGTTCTTAACTTTGTTATGGGATTGGAGAAGAAGCAAAACACAAAGTATCATCACCTACAAATTAGGAACTGAATTAACTTTTCTGCTATGACTTCTTCTTGGAAAGTAGTCTTAGAAAACCATGTCTGTACAATTGGTGGTGGCATCAAAAGCAACGGCACTAACTGCGTAAAGAGAAATGCAAATGAGATTTCATACAGAGGCACATGAATCCATGGAAGGTTCTGCTTCATAACCTTTGTGAATTTCCCAGAACTTAAAGGCAAAAAAAAAAAAAAAAAACAAAAAAAAACCAAAAAAAAAAACACCCACAGAAAAACCAAAAAACTTGGTTTTAAAGTTCATGTTTTTCCACCTATCATGGTACATTTGAATAAGTGCAGGAGAGTGGATCTTGTGGGAGTGAGGCAATGGTTTTAGGAATGCTCTTATTACTGGGATCTTGAGGACAAAATGACGCTGTCTGAGACTCAAGATGGCTTGGTGTCAGTAAAAAGTTTCTGTTCCAGCTGCTTTGCTCTTTAAAGGAACAAAATACTGAACCGGCTCAGTAGTCTGGAGGGACATGCATGTGTGGCTGGAGAGATTCATTGCCGTTTCTGAGCCTGGTTACCTCTGATCCAGCTGGAAAAAAGAAGCAGTTTCTCTGTTACCTGCACACTGCCACATAACTGAGTCAGCAGGGGAACACAGCAAGGCTCAACACTTCAGTTTAAATTCACTTCCAAGCATGTGCTGCTGGGTTACAGCTTTTGTTTAAAGAGGCTCATGCAGCACTGACTCCTGGATCATCCGAACTCTGCTATGTCAGCATATATCCAAAACGATCTGCTGAGACTTCTGCATTCAGCATCTTGTCCTGAAAAGCACTTGCTCTGGCCAGCACTGCTCATAACTCACTTGCTAGCTGGGCAGGCAAGAGTATAATGATTTATGCAAAGAATGCTCCTGGCCTCTACCCAGAGGGTAGTCCTATGCGTGGGATCATGGGATAATTACCAAAACCTGGAGGACCACAGGACTTCTGTGGTCTGAGCTAGGATTTTCAATATTGTTTGACTTATTAGCTCTTTTCCCAAATTTCACAGAAGGCAGAAGAAACACGCTGCAGCCAGATCATGGAGTGGTTGGTGTTGAAGACTGAAATTAAAAATAGCTGTACCAGAAAACTTCTCATCTCTGAATGCACAGAACATACCTGCAAGGAAGCAAGTCATAGAATCGCAGAATATCCTGTGTAGGAAAGGATCTAAAAGGATCATCAAGTCCAACTCCTGACCCTGCACAAAACACCCCAAGGAACACAATACATGCCCAAGAGTACTGTACAAATGCTTCTTGAACTCTGTCAGGCTGGTGCTGTGACCACTGCACAGGAGAGCCTGTTCTGGTGCCCAGTTGTCGGCAGCCAGCCTTGAGGGAGGCCAGACGCCTACAGGAAGTCCTTTTCTGCTCCTGCCCTTACCAAAGAACGAGGCTGAAGTCTGTCTCTTCGTGTTCAAGGTTGTTTATTATTTCTTATCAAGACATTTTCTTTCTGAGCTACAGAGGTCTTTCCAGCAGCTCAGATCCTGGTTGACTCTCGCCTATGGGGAGGTGTCCAGACTCTTATAGTAAAAATTACGTATACCGTGTTTACAATATTTCCCCAATACCCATCACCAACGTGAAGACACCCGTGATCATTCTGTACCTATCAAACGTGTCCCCGTCACCACAGAAGATGGAGGGACAGAAGGAGAAGGAAGGAAGACAGGGCACGCCCAAGTTCCTCCATTTTGCCTTCTGAACCCCCATTCCAAAACCCTAAAAATCTACTTTTTCACCTTGTGCCCAGTTAACTATCACTCTAATTAAACTCTTGTGGCTTGTAGATCCTCAGATATTGATGGTAATTTTTCCCAAGGGCTAAAATCAAAGGCAGTGCTGTTTTTCCCACCATTCCAAGGTTTTTGTGGACCCAGGACACCCAGGGGGACGTCCTGGATTCCCACACCCAGTCACTCTTTGGATGAAGAACTTTTCCCCGATATCCAGCTTGAACCCCCCCTAATTCCTTCAGGTCTTGTCACTCACCAGAGAGGAGATCTGTACCTGGCCCTGCTCTTCCCCTCATGAGGAAGCTGTAAATGCAATGAGATCTCNACAGGAGAGCCTGTTCTGGTGCCCAGTTGTCGGCAGCCAGCCTTGAGGGAGGCCAGACGCCTACAGGAAGTCCTTTTCTGCTCCTGCCCTTACCAAAGAACGAGGCTGAAGTCTGTCTCTTCGTGTTCAAGGTTGTTTATTATTTCTTATCAAGACATTTTCTTTCTGAGCTACAGAGGTCTTTCCAGCAGCTCAGATCCTGGTTGACTCTCGCCTATGGGGAGGTGTCCAGACTCGTATAGTAAAAATTACGTATACCGTNATGAGGAAGCTGTAAATGCAATAAGTTCTCCCCTCAGTCCCCTCCAGGATGAGCAGACCAGGTGACCTCAGCTGTTCTTCACACAGCTTCTCCTCACAACTGAACGAGGTATGCTAATGGAGGGAACTGTCAAATGGAGGATAAAAGGATAACAGGATTGTGAAAGAGGAGACCAGAGGAACTTTACAAGAAAGGCACAGGTATAGAGTGAACTGCAGAAGATATGGGAGAAAAATAGAGATGCAAGAGAAAAAAAGAAGAAAAGAAAGGGGATATATACATATAGTGAAAAAACATACACAAACAGAAAGGCACATGGAAGGAAAATGTGGTAGGAAATTAAAGCTTGTGTTTAATTGTATTTGTGTCTGGTATACAGTAAAGTCATTTCAAATTTGATGTTATCGCTATCTCTTTTTCTAATATTCATTGTTGACCTGAGGGAATCCCTAGTAACAGGTCATAAGTCCCTTGTACCTTGTGCTCGTCCCAGTGAGCTACTAGAAAAGCTATCTCTGGGTTTTTTAACAAGAGAAGATGAAGAATTTTGATGAAGAAAGCAGGGAGAAGAAAAATTCTTTGACAGCTGCTGTCAGGCGAGGCTGGTCTTCTCCAACGAGCTAGGTTGGGTCAAGGCAAGGCCAAAAGACTGTAAGAACTAGAATAAAATGACATGGGGAGAAAGCAATTCAAAAGACTTCCTACTGCTTTCTGCTTGCTGAGATTGTGAAATAACCCTTACTGTAGGCCGCATGGATGGGGGAGAGCGTGACAGCTACAGCAGCAGGAGTCTTGCGTGACCAGAACTTCACTCAGGGAAAGTCTGGTCACAGCTGGGGCACATGTCATTTCTTCTCTATGTCTTGCCTTTACCAGCCAAGTCTTTTACAGAAGCAGCTGCAGGAAGCTGGACAGCCTTTTATCTACTATTGTCAGCTTCTGGAAAACTCAGATCTTTGCATAAGCGTACTTCTGAACTTCATTTTTCAGGTGGTGCTTCAGAACTGCTGACTTCTTTCCTTTTGAACAGTTTGAACAATAAGATGACAGGGGGGAAAAAAGAAGGCATAAAGTTCAAATTTTGGACAGAAACACCCCACTGAAACTAGTAGTTCACAAAATAACTGCAGTTGAGCCCAGTTCTTTTTTTATCCCAAATCAACTTGTTCATCTGTAAGATTAATAATATGGGAAGAAGAGGCCAAGAGGAGAAATTATTCTATTGTGTATACCTCAAATTAGCAGAAAAATGCAATTTTTCTTCAGAAACCAGATCTGAACAAAGATTATGCTTCACAGGTGTTTTGCTTTAATACCTCCCACAATCAGACCTTTCTCTTTAACTGTGGTAATTCCTTGTCTAGTTTTTGTGTCCTTCTCCCCATCCTCCCAGCTTGCATGTGTATGACAGTAAAACCTTCATTAGCCCAAGCTGCCATGTAAACTCAAGAATAGAGAACATGGTCCTATCTAAACCCAACGAGTGCTTCAAGCCTTTGCTTATACAAGAATTTAAGAGGTGTTGTCTGACATCTTTTCCACAGTCAGTGCATTGCTTTTGGACATGTTGTACCTTTGGGGGTAGAAAATGGGAGATCCCACAGAGAAATCTAGCAGGGGACTTATGGCTTCTGGTTTTATAATTTCTCAACAACTGAACTACAATTACCACAGCTCAGGGAGATCAGAGCTGCTATCAAATTAAGTAAGGCATTTCCCATATGTCTGCACTTCTTTTATATGCATGCATAAGCAGAGAGAGAAGGGCAGAGAGCATTCATATCAAGTGATAAATAACAGCCCCAAGGGTTCTTGGAAAACAAATGGGATAATTATGGAGAACTTAAGTATCATTATTATGATTATTTATTATTAAAAGCTATGCAGTAAGAAAAAGCAGCATCAGGTGATTATGGCTATGTACATAGAGAACTTTCAGCATTTAACGGAAAAAATTCCCTCATGTCAAACCAATAATCACCCTTTCAAAATGATGCCATGGAGAGCCATATATATGGAGTGTTGAGTATAAATCTTTTGATTCCCTGTTGTAATGTGCAAAGTGTCGCCTCTCACGTGAAGGTTGCTGCTGCAGGACCTTGTGGCAGCTGAAAAGCACATGTTGTTCTTCCCCACCTTCTCCTTCCCCTTTCCTTAGAGTTTCTCAAAGTCTCTCTTGATAAACGTCTTCAGAAAAGTATTTTATGAGGTGCTTACCTATAAAAATATATCTTTCAAGGCCGTGTACACAATGAGGCCTTAAACACTAACCACACACAAGAAACACTGTTCATTTGGTCCAGCATATCGATGCTAGAAGAAATAGAAAGCCATCAGTGCTCTGTCAGAGCCAAGGTGGAACATATTAGCAGTTTGTTGTGACTTGATGTTATTCACCTGCTGCCACAGAGGAGCAAACCCCTCACAGATGATGCCCTTTTGTTGAAATGGCCATTTGTGCCTCAAGATATACAGCCTGAAACAGCAGCAAGTGTGATCAAAGACATGGGACAGCTTCCATATGAAGAAAAACTAAATATGCTTAGACTCCTTGGTGAAAAATAGGGAATGTTCAAGGGAGGAGATGGCCCAGGTCTGATAAAAAATATCAGGAATGGTTTGAAGAAATTATTGGGAAACTTTTTTTTCTTTTTTTGCCTAGCACAGGGAAAAGCTACCAGGTTTAGAGTAAACAAAGACAAGTCATTTTAAAGCCAGCACACAAATATGCTGTAGAGTTTGTTCTCAAAATTCATAGCAAAGGTGAGGAATAGAAGTACTTTCAAAAGCAAAAGAAACCTGGATTAGCAAATCCCATGGCCAACACTGCACTCTGTGGAAGGGTGACCCACGCTGCAGCAGTTTGGGGATGACTGTGTGCCTGTGGGATGGACTCACACTGAAAAAGTTCATGGAGATCTGTCTCCCGTGGGAGGGGATCCCACAGTGCAGCAGGGGAAGGACTCCTCTCCCTGAGCAGTGAGAGAAGCCACAAGTAATGAACTGACCATAACCCCCATTCCCTGTCTCCCTGTGCCACTGGGGGAGGAGGTAGTGCTGGGAAGGAGGGAGGGGTGGGAGGAAGGTGTTTTCTCATTATCTTACTCTGATTTTGCTAGTAATAAATTCAGTTCACATCTCTAACTAGAGCCTGTTTTGCCCATGATGGCATTTGATGAGGGATCTCTCCCTGTCCTTATCTCAATCCATTTAATGGAAGCATTTGTTAAATTTTGTCTCCCCTGTCCAGCTGCAGAAGGGAGTGAGTGAGTGGCTTTGTTGGGTGCCTGGCATCTGGCCAGGGTCAAGCCACTACACATTATTATTTAGCATGTTTTCTATATCACACTTGAACCTAATCAATCTGTGATTCCCTGAGAGAAGCAGCTTTATTTACTGTTACAGCTCTTCAATTCAGAAGAAAATTTCAAGATGTGTGACTTTAAAGGGAAGTCAAATATCAAAGCAGCCTGACCACATGTACCCCTCATTCAGTCTTTTCAATATATTGTGAATACTCTTCTAAGTCCTGAAATGGCTTTTTTCCCCCAATAAAAATATAGCTTCTTTGTCCCCATACCAATACACAATCCGTGTGCTCAGACTGAATCACAAAATTATAAGATGTGGCACAGTTATGCCTTGATGCAACATAGCAGCTCAATTCACCATTTTAGTGAAATTATTTCAGCTATATAAAAACAAGGAAACATCAGTGAATGAGGAAGCAGGTGTTTTGTCTATTCTTGTTTCACAGTAAAAACAGCAAAAACATATTGTCAGCATGGCATATTTTTAGATACAGATGATTCTATACAGCCACTGTCCTTTGCATTGAGTTTTGTGAGGCTGCAAATTGCTGATACAGTGCTGTGCAGTTTATTTCAGTTGTTCTTTAGTTTAAAACAAAAAAAATTACAATATCAAAGAAAACAGAATACAGAGAAAAAATTGAAACAGCGCTGCAAAGGTGTTATTCCCTCTTCTACTAACCACAGAAAGGTCTTTACAGACCTCCTTTGGATTAGAATTATATCCAATTTCAGGCAGGGAGAAAGCAGACAGGTCTAAGTTCTGACATGCAGTAAGTACTTGAATTTTATTTTGATATTTTTAAGAAGACTGCAGTGAGTTACATATTTCAGGTTGTAAGAGAAAGAATAGCAGCAGAAAGATGTTAGATTTACTTTTAAATTATTGGCTTGTGCTTTAAGGGAGTTCATCTACTGTAATACCAACTTGCTTTAACTCTAAAAATATGTATGATATTGGCTTGTTATAGACAAGGGCAATTTGTCTGTTGTATTTGTGACTTATTTAGAGGCTTTCTTTGAGATTCAAGCTTGTTATATTAGCTAAAGCACAGGGACAAGTCACTTGACACTTTGCATGAAGATGTCCAAGTGCCTGCCTGTGTTTTTTGGAAGGAGCTTTGCCTTTGCCTTGGCTAAGCAATGTTAGCTGCAGTAGCAGCTGACAGAAGCACTTCTCCTTTACGTGCACAGTAGTATCACCTCATGTGTCCCAGGGGCACTGGATAAGTGCAGGGATGTTCCTGATCCACCTACCTCAATCACAACTACCTTTGACAGAACTATGTCAGACTTGCTCAAAAGTCACCCCTTTTGCTGTCAGACAGACCAAGTGTGACAGGGAGGAAATAAGGACTTGGCAGAGTTAAGACTCCCTCTTGCACTCTTTTTTTCCCTTTTCTTGCACTCTTCTTTTCCCTTTTTCAGGTTCAAGGCGAAGTGTCAACCTTACAATGCAAAGGCTTCTCTAGCACATCTCATACTATGTCCCAAAACCAGGATATATTCTTTCCATTGTGCCATGAACTAATATCCCGTATGCCTTTCACTACCAAAATTTGCCTTACAGTTTAGAGGGATTAACCAGATGATTCCACAGCTCTCCCCAGGTCTAGCTCTCTCCCAAGATTACATGTTGTTGTACCTTTTTTCTGTGCTTGTACAGATGTATTCTATATGGTCCAATATTAGATTAAATTGTAAGTGCTATATTTGATTTTGTGCTGATAATAGTAAGCCTAGAGTCACCTGCAAAAAATCAGAGCATTCTGCTTTTGTCAATACTCATGCTACAAAAGAAAGAGAGAAACCCCAGAAAACTATATCTTACATCTACTTATACATATAACAGCATCCGTGGCAAAAAGCCACATTCTTGCCCTTCTATATCTTCCCGTACACCTAGCTTTCAGTTATTTCTATTATTGCATAAGACTGCAGAAATACATTTGTAATAAAACAAGTCCTTTTAAATTTTCCAAGTGTGTGTGCATCTGCAAGTAAACACTGCAAAAAGGGTGGCTCCTTTACTTTTCATCTTTGCATACTAATCTGTTTTACAAATGTTTTAAATACAGCATGGCAACCCTTGCTGATATATTCATGGAAAAAATATGACCGTGGACAATGACTAATGTCTGTCTCATGCATTTCTGCCCTATATTCTGTCATACATTTAAAGGGAGAAATTACCATATGGATTAAGTTAGTAACACTCATCCTCACATTTTCAGGGAGTACTTCCCCTTAAATCATATCTCTTTGGACCCTGACAGGCTTTCACACCTAGTCTTATTTCATGCTGGAACTTCCCAGGGACACATTAGTTGTGCTTCACAAATCACCATGTTTGCTAGGGAATGAAACACCCTAAGCAAGCATTACTTAAATATTTGAAGGAACTGGGAGCATTTTACACTTTTGGTGGTGGTGAGCTAAAGGGTCTATCTCCTTGAAGCTTCTACCATATGTTTTGTTCTTAAACCAAGTATCTTAATAAGATAGTCACAGAAGATTTTGATTAGTGTAAGATTCCCATGATATCTTTATCTCATAGTATCTTTCCTCTATGGTTTTCTGCAGGTGGTTTTTTTTTCCTAAGGGATAATCATTAGGGATCCTAGAAGGGGATTTTAACTAATTCTTTCCTATTTTTATTCACTAAAAATGTATCTCTTCTGCCCAGTTTAATACATTCCTCTCATAGAAAAAAAAAAAAAAAAAAAAAAAAGATTTCACAAGGCAAAAGTATTTGTAAGAGAAAACTACACTGCTTTCTTGACTTTCAAGGGAAATTGGCCATGTGTGATGGAAATACTGANAAAAAAAAAAAAACACCATAAGCAGCGTTTCCCCTATATACATAGACTATAACTTGCCTGATGTCCAAGATCAGACATGTGTGATTGTATCTAAACAGGGTAAACTAAACAGGTTTTTGTGGATCAAAGTATGACATTTTTAATCTGGAAATTAACTTTGAAATAAGCTCTCTAACCGAAGGAAAATCAAAATCAGAAGCCTCAGAGACAATAGAGTCTTCTGCAGAAAGGCATGACAAATTATTTCCCCTCAGATAGGATACTACCATCTCAGTGGCCATGATTTTCAAAACCCTTTTGAGACTTTTGGCTGTAATTTTGTGAGCCTTCAAAGAGCTGTGTGCATCCAGCCCAACTGCTGTCTTTAGTACAGGTAGAATAAATCCAGGCAACACCAGTAGGGAGGTATTCAAACCAATGTTATCAGATTAGTAATCCAGTAGATTATGAGACATGAGCCAGACTGAAGCAAATCTTACCAACTAGAGGAAAAATGAAACTGGTAAATGAAATTAGCAAATTTGGCCAGGAGCCCATTTATTCCAACTCATTGTGGGGCATTTTCAAGAATGCACCTGAAGCCTTCAGAGGCAGTGCTTGTCAATGGTGTTGTAGTGAGAAGAAACATGCATCTTGTGTTCCATGAATCATTTCTTGGGTACTTCATTGCAGCATCCTACCATATAGCAGAGCACCATGACATAAGGAAATACCATATAGCCACATCATAACAGGATAATCCAAACCAATTTCAGCTAATTTTGATAGTTTCTTCTACAGTTTCTAATCTCTGTGCAGAAGGTGGTGAGGTTTTCAGAGGATTGCACCCTGTGCCCCTTGGTGCAACAAGTTATGTCAGCTGGCTGTTGTTGATACAAACTTCCTACGCAAGGGCACAAGGTCTTTTAAGCTACTTCTGCTCTTGGAGGAGAAAGATAAATACCTCAAGAGGGCAGTAAATCTCATCTGAAGACAGGCAAACTCTGGAGCTGCTTATCTACTAACCATAAAGGCAGAGTGGACTACTGACTTACAACAGATAGCTATGTTGCAGACAGCTAAACATGAAATAAATTTGGCCTGTGTCCCATTGTGCACCCAGATAATACAGCAGGGACAAAGGGGTGAGTGTTCACGCCCTGGCGTCTGCACCCAGACAGGACAACTTGGAGGCAGGCAATGATTCAACTTTGCAAAGAAGCTAGTTCTTAACATTTTCTTGTGAAATTATCATGTCTCTGAAGGGCAGTACAGAACTCAACTAAAAGGCAACTATAAAAACAGAGAGTTAAATCTCTGGTTTGCACAGATAAATAAGCTGTCTGATTTTTTAAAAGGGCTCACATCTATGAATTTTAGCAATTAAAATGCTCTCATTTGGTGTCAGCTACATTCCCTGTACTAGGTAAGCAAAATTGCCCTTCAAACCTGTGGGCATCTTTAATTTTAGTTTTATTTATTTAAAAAGAAGTGTTCACATGCCTAAAACCAGATCTGTGAGCCAGGAGGCATAGCATGGTGTTAAGCTGGGAAAGCAGGAGAGACACACAGCTCAGTAAAACAAATAACAAAGAAGAGAGAACAAATCAGTGCCACTTCACCAAGAAATCTGGAAGTTGCAGAAATATGCTTTGGGCTGTTTGGTGTGTAAACTGCAAGGTCATTGTAAA
>WEZZ01013021.1:6576-34162 GCA_013400585.1 Chloropsis cyanopogon
GGGGGGAGTGGGAGGAGGGAGCGAGACTCTCCCGCCCCCGCGGGGCGCGCGCGCGGCTCGACCAACCGCAGGCCGCCGTTCGGCACCACGTGACCGCAAGGAACTACAACTCCCGTCATGCCCCAGGAGCGCACTTCCTCCTTCCCCATTCCGCTTCCGGCTCCCCTCAGCCGCGCCACCCTCGGGAAGGTCGCGCAGGGCGGACGAGTGGCCGCTGCTCTCCCGTCCCTATCATGCTGTCCGCCGGTGTCCGCCGCTTCGCCACCTCCGCCATCCGTCGCAGCCACTATGAGGAGGGACCCGGGAAGGTGGGCAGCAGCGTCCTGGCCCGCTGAAGGTGGCGGGGTGGGGGGTTGATGGCTGCCGTGAGCCTGGCTGGTGCTGTGTGGGCTCTGGGCTGGCGCGGTGGTGCCGGCACAGCCGCAGCAGCGCGGATCGTGTGGGGGCGGACCCCAGCGCCCTTCCCTGCGGTGGTGCAGATGATGAGCTTTGCGGTATGAGTGGTAACAATGATACTGTAAACGCTTTCTGATGTACCAGGCCGGTTTTCTCAAGCCTTCGGTCTAAAAGCTTCATTTTACACGGGTAACTGATAGGGGGAAATTTTTTTACGGTGAAGAGAATGAAATACCAGAACACTTAGGGGGCTGTAGATGTTTATCCTCAGGGGCTTTTACATTTGATTGCATGAGACCTGGAGTAAAGTGGCCCCACCTTGGGCTGGACGGAGAGGAAGGGACAAAGTGACCTCCAGATGTCACATGCAGGGTGCAGTCATGAAGTGTTTGGGTGGGAAGGGACCTTAAAGGTCGTTTTATTCCACCCCGTGCCATGGTTAGGGACACATCCCACCATCCCAGGCTGCTCCAAGCCCTGTCCAACCGGGCCTTGGGCACTGCCAGGGATCCAGGGGCAGCCACAGCTGCTCCAGGCACCCTGTGCCAGGGCCTGCCNACAACTAAAAGAAATCACAAGTAGATCCACAAGTAATGACAAAAAGTGTCCTAGGTTTCTACATGACCTGTTAATGGTCAAGGACCAGCATCTAATGTAATTAAGCCTCACTTCTCAAAGTCATTTAACCTGTTTTATTAAAGTATTACCTTGGTGAGCATAAAAATCCTGGTTTTCTATCCTTTGACAGTACATAAACACACAAAAAGGCTATTTAAAAAAAAAAAAAGAAAAAGAAAAAAAAAAGAATAAAAGCTTCTATGCAACCCTGAAATGGCAGCATCCAACTTCTTTTCCTGAAAAGGAAAAGTTTGTCTTTAAAATAATCCCGGTAAGAAAAGAGATGGAGACGACCAATACTGGAAGCAACTTTGTTATTCCTTCGGCAAATGTGAAGGGTGCTGTGGGGGTCTTTCTTTCCCTTCGCATTGCCAAAGCTTCTTTAAAGTTTAAATAGCAATGTAGTCACAAAAGATAGTGATACCGTGTAAATAAGTCGTGTACAAATCACCACCCTCCCTCACGACAGAGAGGAACCCTTAAAAAAAAAAAGAACAGCGTGGAGTGACGGGACAAGGGGCAATGAACGCAGACTAGGAGAGGGCAGGGTTTAATGGGAGATTGGGAATGAGGAATTGTTCCCTGGCAGGGTGGGCAGGGCCTGGCACAGGTGCCCAGAGCAGCTGGGGCTGCCCCTGGATCCCTGGCAGTGCCCAAGGCCAGGTTGGACACTGGGGCTGGGAGCACCTGGGACAGTGGGAGGTGTCCCTGCCCGCAGGGGGCGGGGAGCGTTAGAACCGGATAAGCTTTAAGGCCCTTTCCAACATAAACCCTTCTGTTACTGTATTTTTCGCCCATGTGGCGAGATCCATGAGCTCTACGTTAAAAGTGATCCAGTGCAGCTCGCNCAGTCATGAAGTGTTTGGGTGGGAAGGGACCTTAAAGGTCGTTTTATTCCACCCCGTGCCATGGTTAGGGACACATCCCACCATCCCAGGCTGCTCCAAGCCCTGTCCAACCGGGCCTTGGGCACTGCCAGGGATCCAGGGGCAGCCACAGCTGCTCCAGGCACCCTGTGCCAGGGCCTGCCCACCCTGCCAGGGAGGAATTTGTTTCTAGTATCCAGCTGAAATCTCTCCTCTTTCAGTTGGAATCTGTTCTCTCTTGTCCTGTTACTGTAATTCTTCGTGAACAATCCGTCTCCAACTTCCCTGTAGGTCCCCTTCAGACACTGGAAGGTTATTTGTTACCCTAAATACTGTGTTTGTTTTCCTTGAGAAATACTGAAAATGCTTTGGAACCGCCTGTTTGTTTTGCACTGAGGTTTTTAGCACTTCTAAACGGGTTAGAAAGGAAGCAATGCTTTGCTTGCAGAGGTAAAAACTCCCTTTTTTTTTTTTTCCTTTCTAGAACCTCCCGTTCTCCGTGGACAACAAGTGGCGGCTGCTGGCGATGATGTGTGTGTTCCTTGGGAGTGGATTTGGAGCCCCTTTCTTCATCGTCAGGCACCAGCTCCTGAAGAAATGAAGAGCACTGGCTGGGTAACTGCTTGTCGTGGCTTTTGTTGGATTCCACAGCAGGGTGGAATTTAATGAGCAACTTGAATCATTCTCAGCCTTTTGCAGTCCAGGTGCTGGAGTGTTGTGGTTTGTGGTTTCTTTATGACAGCTGAAGCTGGGCAGGTGGAAGTTGGCGTCACAAGAGCTGCTGGGCTGGGTGCTTTGTGACCTTTGCCTCCCCAGAGGCCACTCCTCTCTGCCTGCAGCTCCTGGCTGTGGCCAAAACCAGGCCTGCTCCCTGCCCTGAGGGGATAAAAAGGCACAGCTGGCACCTGTGATGTGACAGAGCAGGGTGAGAAACTGTGATGCTGTAAACGCTTCCTGATGTGCCAGGTACAGCTCAGGGGAAAACTGCATTTTCTTGAGGCTGTGTCCAGACAATCTCACCATCTACGTCATTCACAGGGTACTGTCCAATTAAGATAAAGTCATTAACGGAAATTATTTGGTGCTGGCTGATGATCCTGGCAGAGCAAGCCTCAGGCACGACTCAGACTGGGCAGCCATGACTTCCAGTGAAAAGTTTTTCTCCACTTCAGTTTCTTCCACCTCAGTTTTTCTCAAGGTGATTCCACTTTGGGAATACCTGGGACTGTCTGTAATCTGAGAAACAAACATATTTCAGGAGCTTCAGAGACCCGGATAGTTCTTGAAAGGAAATAACAATCCTCATTGGAAGCTCATAATTGGAACAAATTATGTAATTCCTTTGCCAGGTTGATGTTTATTCCTCCGTTGACAGAGGAGAAAAACAAAATCAGCAGATTTTTATTGAAGTTGAGCATTTTGAACTGTGTGGTTTCATGCAAGTCGAGGCCTCTGATGCAAAACCAGACAGTGGATGAAGCAAAGTCTTCAAATAAATCAAAAATTCTAATTAAAATATATGTTTATTACAGGGCTCTTAAATTTTTTTAATTTCTTTTTTTTTTTTTTTTGCAGAGTTGAAGGCTTCTGCACAGCATTGTTCAATGGGGATATGAAAGCTGCAACCCGTGCTGGATGTATCTCAATAAAATCTTAAACCCCAAGGCTTTGGGCTGTGTGTTTTGTGAAATTCCTCAAGTGCTTTTGGCAGCTGCTGTGTGCTGAGAACCCCTTCAAATTGCAGCGTATTGCCATTAAATTCAACACTTAATTGTCATAATGCATAAGAACAGAGGGCAGGGGAAATCACATTTCAGAACAGGGATTGGGCTGAACTTTTTTTTACTGCTCAGAATAACGACCTGGGACAGTTTGTAGCGGTGAGTATCCTGTCACCATAATCCAGAATTTCTAACTGCAGAATTTCTAACTTCAGTGAGGATTTTCTGTGGCTTTTCCTCCACGCTCAGCACTTCTAAGGAGCTGCTGTTCCCAGGTCTCTGTAGCATCAGCTCTGAGCAGGGACTTGGGCACTGCCCTAAAGGTTTCGTGAGGCTTCAGGCTCAGGGAGTGATGCAGGCACAACTCTGACCAGAAAAAAATTGTATTGGTAATATTCTGTAATTACCAAAACTCATACAGCTGCGGATTTCAAGGTGTTTGGTACTTTTTTGTTGTGAACTTTTCTGGTTTTTTCCCGCCTCCTGGTGCAGCACAGTGCATTTAATGTGGCTTGAAGCTCAGAATCTGTGAGCTGAACAGCTCCATACAATTTTGTATTCTTTCCTTGCCATTCTAATCTGTGTGGATGCCAGTTTCTCGTCCAACTCTCTCAGCAGAAGTACGTGGGAGTGCTAACAGGCTGCTCGTAGCAGCACAGCTCCTGGCTGTCACATTTCTCTTCCCAGGGGTGAGTCTAAAGTGCTGATGACTGTTCCCCCTTACTCCAGAGTCCCTGATGGTCAGATTTCATAATTCTATTTCTCTAAAACATCTAGTTTTATTTCTAAAGCCATCTTTTAAAACTTACTTCTAGTCCCATTTCTCTCTCAACAATATCTATCTTACTCTATAACATTTCTAAGTCAACATTTATCTTAAAGTTTCCGCACAAATACATACTATATAAACCTATCAAACTTGAAAAATTCTCTGCAAGTCTGATGTGTTTGGAAAGAGCACAGATCACTCCGAGGGTTCACCCTGTGGGAGGGGCAAACCACAGTGAAGTTCCTTTACTGTCCTAAAAACAAGGTATCCTTTCTGAATGCCACCCCCTTCTCTTTTAGTTTTCAAAGATACTTCTGAATGCAGATGGTTAAACTTAAAGCAATTATTTTTGGATGAAATGTTAGATACTTTCTCCTCTTGTGTTCTAAAACTGTAATAATCTCTTTTCACAGTGTTGTTACACTGATGGATCACAGTCATTCAGGAGCAGAAAGGTCCTGGGGGCTACTAGTTATAAATGCCTCTAAACCTGCTGCCAACTTGGATAAATAAATCACAGATCTGGGGCACAGAACCTGTAATCTTTCATCTGCTGCTGTTTTACATGATTTCCATGGCTCTGTGCTGAGGGGATGGGGGAGCTGAACCTTCTCTGTGCTGTCACCCCAACATATAATCCCAGTTTTGATGTGCCAGTACAAGTCAAAATGCAAAAATGAAGCATCATCGGCCCTGCTTCATATGGAGGCTGACTAAACACATCATGTTAGTCTTAAACTATTTGATAAACTTGTGCCAGTAGGGTGCTGTTGCTTTCATTTACAAAGGAAATGCGGTACAAATCTGTAGCCTTCATTAATAGAGTCAGTTAATTCAAGGTTCCTTCAGTATAGGTAGCTGTGAGTTTGTATTTTTGATAAAACACCTGCACACTGTGAGTTAGAAAATGAGGATTTGTGTTCTCCGCTCATGGCAAACTCTGTTACTCCTGCGTGCTGCCAAGGCTGTAATTAGTCCCTTTAGAGCTGGGTTGTTCCCCTACATGAGGTGCTCGTGCAGTTTTCAGTAATTTTTGAGCCCCCTCAATTACCAAGTCTGAAAGTTCCCTGCCTGACTTTAATAATTGGTTCCCTTAGGATTTCAGAAGTTTTCACTTCTGCAGCAGAAATACGTTAATAGATCTGTGCTGCTCTTTCTGTTAATGCAAAAAGGGGCAGTCTGCGTTCC
Organism: Chloropsis cyanopogon; assembly: GCA_013400585.1. Lineage (NCBI taxonomy): Eukaryota > Metazoa > Chordata > Aves > Passeriformes > Irenidae > Chloropsis > Chloropsis cyanopogon. Next base: position 12,135 of record WEZZ01013021.1, read on the forward strand.
ACCCAAAGGCATTTTCTACTTCCAGATTATCTGTAATTTTATCACTGCTCAATAAAGCAAAGTCTGAAATTCATTGTTTTGGTTGCCTGGGTGGAAAATACAGGTTGTCATTGAGAGAGATGTGGCTCCTGTCATTAATACCAGGTGTTTGTTTGTGTTTTCATTTCACAGAGGCCTAAGTCCAGAAGGTATTTTTTTTCTTAGCTCTTATGAGAAGATCACTGCATTCAGCCAACACTTCCTCAACCATACTTACTTATTTGTTTACTCGTTTAACTGCCCATTTTTTTTTTTTATTTACTCCCCAAATTTACCTTGATCTTAATCTTTTGTAGTTTACCCATTCCATGGTTTATTGTATTAAGTCCTCCTAGTCCATTGTTTGTTTACTGAAGCTGAAGAGAAGAGCCAGAGAAATTCAGATTCTTTTTTCTCACCTCATTTTCTTGTTTTGGAATGACTTCTCTAAAGACATTCCCACCACAGATACTAGCATGGAAACACCCAGCCCTGAGTGATTCTAGAGACAAGTGTCACTATAAATGTATATTAATGTAGAGACATTTAATGGTATTAAGAGGGATGGATCACATTCATTAAAGCCCACGAGCTGCAGAATTAAGTTGTGCAAAAATGTAACAGTGTGTTCCATCACACTCAGCTATATAATAGTCTGTGTACCCAATGAAATATTTATTTTAAAATAGCCTTTTGGGTTCCCTTTAGGGCACCTTGACTTGGTAGAAGATAAATCAGTTGAGAATAGGCAAAAAGCAATATGTAAGTGGTGCTCCTCTGTCATTAAAATTGCATGAAGGAAACAAGGCAGTGGTTAAAGGACCTCGGGAAATAACACATCTGTGTGAATGATTGTATTCCTTTGCTTGCCAGATGCCAATTTTAAGAAAAATCATCAATGATCCCTGATTTTTTTCCAATTTTCCTGTTATAATTCTCACCGTCAAGTTTTCTGTTTGGCACAAACTCAAAACATCTCTGTTTTGCTTCCAGAGAGCTTCGCAGCTTACAATTTTAATTATGTTAGGTATAGTCTTCAAGCAGTTTCTGAATTAAATCTGAGCAGATGTGTGTGGCGATCCCCTCGGGGTTAAACCCCAGCTAGCTCGAAGGAAGGATCACTACAGAAGGCCAACCACCCTCAAGCCTAGAGAGGATGAGTGTGGAAGGTGCCGTGGATCCTTTTCCAATCCCCAGACCGTCTGCTATAGCCAGGAAAAAGAGGACTCTCTGATGAGCTGAGTAAGGGAGGTTTATTCCCCACGAGCCCCTCTCAAGAGAGAGCCCGGGACAAAGGAGACAACACAATTTAAACACCTGAGGAGGGGCTACAGTGGGCCAATGAAATGAATACAATATTGATACATGTAAAGAATGACATAACCAGTAACCCATAAGGGTACAATAGAGGAGGGACATAGCATAACAAACCAATGAGATAACAGAACTCAAAGAACTTACTAGAAAGGAGCAGGTGGGGTGAGGTGAGTGACAGGGAAAGGGATGGCCCTGACAGTTGGGGGAGCGAGTCATAACATAATCATGGGGGGTACAGAACAAACCATAATAACTCTTAAAATAACAGCCATAACATAATCATAGGGGATACAGAACAAACCATCTCAGATTTTAACTAAACAATCATAAACTAATAAAAACGAATCCCAACAGATGTGAATTAGATGTCCTTATGCTTTAATATTTTGGATGTTTTCAGTTTGTGGATCTTTCTTTCTTTCTTACTCTGGAACACTCCTTATTCCAGAGGGACAAGTCTGGAAGGGCTTGGGTTCAATTACATTGAATGGGGTATTTTGATTTGGTGAAAAGGAATATATTATTTTTCAAATTAAATTATTCTAGGATTTCTGTTCAGCAATTAATTTGACAGTGTATCATTTTCATATTCACTCTTCAGAAAGGAATGGGAATTTGATTTTTTTTCTCTCCCCAAAGAACAGAAATTTCAACTCTTCTTCAGTTGTGCTTTGAAGTATCTGGTATTAATCCATGTTGGAGATAAGATACTGGCTTGGATGAGCCCCACTTCTGAATTATTGTGGGCAGCCCTTGCATGGTTGATCTAAGTACAACAGAAACCTGGACTAAGCTTTTTCTTCCTTTACATTGTGACCCCTTTAGAGAGGTGTTGCCCTGTACAGTAATTAGGAGAGTGAGTTACTTATGAAAATAGCTTTAAGATCTTTTTACTGCTAATAAAATAGTAGGGGGAAAATTCAAAATATTTTCTAGTATAAGTTATCAGCCACTCTTTTATTGTTTCTTTCTAGCCTGAGATTTTTATTTCTGTCTGAACATGAAACAATTTAGAGGTTTTTAAACAAATAGGGCTGGAGGATGAAAATATGAAAGTGGAACTTAGCATAGCATGGGCTAGTACTTTCAAACTGTTTTTATCCTTTAAAGGTAAAGAGCATCTACACATTGCAATTCATACTTTGGTTGAATTTTCATGGCAGTAGTATCAATGGTTCTGTTTGTTTTTTTTTTTTTTAATTAAATAGAATTGTTAAGTAGAAAGCAGGGATGGCAAGAAAAAAAAAATGCTGCCTCCATGAAGAAGAAAGTAGCTGTTCTCAATTTCATGATCAAGAAAATAAAGTTATAGAAAGGTCAAACAATACACCCAATAGGGGATATCAGAGCTGGGATACAATATCTAATGCTATAAAAATATTCCTGCCTGTTCCCACCTCAGTGGAGTACATCAAACAGCCATGAGAACCTTTCTGTAATCGTTATTTTAATGTGTGAAAATGCACATTCAGATAGAAATAGGGCAAAACAGTCTCTGGGTTGCTTAATTGCAAGTTGGACTGTGTGTCAGAGGAGCACAATAACACAGTAATTTATTGGTAAAAGTGTCATAATTACATCTTCAATTATCACAAAAATACCTCAGTTGAAAAAAAAATGAGGAATGGTGCAAGTTTAGGACTTATATTACTGGAAAAACACTTTGGAGTAGCACAGAGTGGCTTATGGCAGGTCGAGACAGAAAGGCAGTGACTGTGAGACCCTCTGTGGTGCAATTAATCATGGTTTTGATTAAAAACATAAATGTGGGCTCTGCCCCCTGCCCTCTGCACGGGTTGTTCAGAGGCAGCTCCTTGTGCAAACAGCTCGGCTCCTGTTTGCTCTGCTTGCACAGGGAAGATAAATGCTAGTTGCTCTCTGGGATGATATGCTCAATAAGTTTGACTTGAATTTAAATGAGTTTAAAATAATAGTATTTGCCGGAATTAATGTGATCCGCTGTTCCATTTTCTCCTTTGGTATTCCATGAATAACATTAAGTTCTTTTCTGTGGTTGTGCCACCTTTTTCCATTAGCTATGTAGAGCGTGCAGCTCTTTGAAAAATGTCACTGTATAAATAGTGTTGCTGAGAACCTGACTAAGCCACAGCCAGCAACAAAATGTGGAAATGTACCTTGCTGGTGGGGGGTAAAAAAAAAAAAGGTGTCAAAATCGTGTATGTGAAAATGTGTATAAATGTATATAAAAATTATGACAAGTGATGGAAGGGCAGAGATGAGAGGGAGGAGTGTGGTCTGAAGTTTTGTTTCTTTTTTGTAAAATTTTGGTTGCACCGTTAAAATTCATAACTCGTGAGAGTTCTTCAGACTAAGTTTAGCAAAAAAAAAAAAGCCAACAAATCACAGCTCCGTAATTCTGGACTAAATGTACTTTTGTAAAGACAAGAAGATCTCTTCCTCAAGGGAGGAAAAACCTGCTAGCCACCAAGCCAGTCAATCAGCACAGATATCTGGCTAAATGTGGCTTTGCTGTGAACCAAAGCTATTGCCTGAAACAGTGGCAGAACGGGCTGTCGGGGGAAAAAACACGAACATAAATACACAAGTCATTACTATGAGTGAGAAATCCTTTTTGCTTACCTCCGTGAGCCATCCAGGTAACTGAAAGTGAAAACTGAAGAAGATATCCCTCCCTAAAGAAAACTCATCTCTGCAAGACCTTGTTTTCTGACAGCCCAGAGAAGATTTGGGGAACAGCTAATTGGAAAGTTTTCTGGAAATGTGCACATCCCTGTGCTCCAAAGCCATGCTGTCACTTCTCTTTCCTGTTTGTTTCTCCCCATCGTGGTGCTCTCCTCTGAATCCAATTCTGCAGAGAATTGTTTTCAGCCAAAGAGCTGGAGCTCAGTTGTTTAACTCAGTGTTCCAACCCACTGCCAGGAGCTGTAAATGCCTCTTTGTAGCTCATTTGGGAATATTTTAGTGCTGGCTTAATGAATCTGGATGTGGAAAGGATGGGGGTTTTTTTGGAGGAGTCAGGGGGAAAGCTGGCAATCCCTAAGAAAGGTCCTTTATCTTCATATTCTGGAGTGGCAGCACAAATAGGGAGGTATTCTGGAAATACCTGCATAATTTGAATTGTTTGGCACAGCTGAAGTTCCTCTGCCCACCACATAATCCAAAAGCAGCGTGTGGGCACTGCCTACCTGCAGAACAGCTGAAGTAGCTGAAGGTGTGACTTCAAAGTTACCTAAATTTTATTTAATTCTCTGTTTGACACTGCTTTGAAGTTAAAGCAACCCAGCAGCGGTTCAATTGGAATTTACCTCTGAAATCAAACTACATAAAACAATTTGGCAGCTACTCTAATCCTAAGTAGGTCAGCAAAACCTAAGCAAGTAAGGCTTTGAGTAGGTCACCATTTAAGTTTATTCAAGTTATTTTTCCTGCTATGTAGGCAGCCCCAAGGATGGGAAGTGCAAAGCCCAGAAAGCCAAGCAGAGCATCAGCACCAGGACAGGACCAAGCACAAGGACAGGGCTCAGACCCCATGTTTTTATGGGGTGTTGGGTGCCATAACTTTTCCTTACACAGAGCCCATAAAATTGATAGTTAACCTAATTTTACGTGCAAGAAGACTGGACTTGCATCACTTGCTCAAAAGCATGTTTAAATATAATGGTATTATTATTTTTTATTTACTAGAACACTAACTCAGGCTTTTTCTCTCCTAGTAGAATTCCACAACCATACCTCCTATGCCATAAACAATCGATGAACAAGGCCATCAAAGAAGTTTTTTCCATTCAAGAGAGCAGGGGAAATGTGGGAATGGGAATTTGTAGAAAATTCCCAAAGCCTGACAGAAGGCTCACATAGTGTGCATCTGTATGCAAACCTTTAGATAAGAAATGCTGACTTAGAGATGCCATGGAATAGGACAGACGTTGTTGAGAGAGAAATGGAATTAAAAACAAGTTTCAAAAGGTGGCCTTGCAAATAAGACTGGATACTTTAGAGAAACAGAACTATGAAAGATGTATTGGAGTGAGACCCACCAGGAGCAGTTTAAAATGATTTGCTTTAAGGCATTGACAGCATGGCATGGCAAAAAGCTGATAGGCCAAGAAACTCTTATAGTGAACTGTAATTAGGAAATAGCCAGCTTCTGATTGTGATGGTGTGAACTGTAACATCTCTATTGTCTCACCCTTCTCATGAGACTGAAAATGGAATAAAAGTTTTTAAACGTCTCTCAGTTGCCCCATCTCTGGGTCAGAAAAGGGTTAAATCCGACAATAAATGATCCCTGAGAAGTGGAATAGCTCAGCTCCTGGTACAGAGAGCACACCCTCACCAGAGCAGTCTGGATTAATCCTCAAACTGTGTGGATGAAAGCAGCACCCCTGGGAAGCCACCACAGATCACCTGAAACCGAGCCTGGGCCTCTCCCATCCTGCACAACAGCTCACCTGGATGGAAGGTGACCACACACCTCTTCTTCCTCCAGCTAAATTTAGGTACCGCTCCAGCAGCCACGTGAGCACCCATTAAATCAGGTCATGCAGGAGAGGAAATAAACACAGGTTCTGCTTTTGAAAATGGCATTATTGCCAGAGACACGCTCTGAAAGATTTTTTTTTTCTGAAATTGCAGGAGAGGAAAAACACAATATGTAATCAGGGACTGAAAACGGTCGTTTATTAAAAGCCCCTGGCAATTTTTGTGGGAGATTGCTAAATGAAACCTTTGTTCTCCCTTAGGAATCAATGACCTTCGAAAAATTAGTGACCAAACAGAAATAGAAGACAATTCAAGTCTATTGACAAAAGAGGAAATAGAGTCAAGGGCTCAAACTATCTCACTGAAGATGAAATAGTGGAGGATGCTGCTGGGTGAGAGGTACTAAGTGAAGGTTAAAATGTCTCACATCTGCAACAAATCACACTTAAGAAAGACTCCTCACCAAAGGGTGTTTGGCCACCTGCCAGGTGCATAAAACAATGGAGAAAAACTGGGACCTAAATTCTCCCAGGTACTTCCCCTCACTGCTTTGAGTTGTGTAGATGCAAACTACACCTGGGGATCAGAGAGCAGGTTCAGGGTTTTAAACCCCAAACACACACATGAGAGGGAGAGCAGGTTTTGATAGCTGTGTGCCAAAAAATATGGATATTGTTTCATTTTCCTGAAGAAACATAAATCAGTATTCCCATCTACACTTTAAATGCTACGTTACCTGCTGCTGAATTAAGCTTTCTGTAATTGCAGAAAGGCTTTAAAAATAAAGCATCAGCCATGGATCTCCTTATTCTGGCTCATACTTTCTGCAGCATTTATGACACAAGGCATGCAGTTCTGAGTATCCAATCTCAAATGATTCAGACAGAACAATTTTTTAGGATAAGTCTACCAACCCATTTTGTGTACACCAGATCAGTGGCAGATTTTGGGAAGTCATACTCCCAAAAATTAGAAGTCTTTCAACTAAAATTAGCTTAGGCAAAAAAACAGCCCAGACACTAAAAAAAACACATGTTGTTGTTTACTCTCCATCCCAAATACTGTCCTTCTCAAAAATTTGCATTATGTCACTAGCCACTCCGTAAAACTACAGTTTCTAAATTTCCAGCTGTTAATGCCCTATGAATCTTCAACACTGGTGCTATCAGTGCTGATAGCTATTAATTTAATTATTTTAAATTAATTTAATACCTATTTGACAATCTCATTCAGCTGCTAATACTTTAGCATTTTCCAGTCTTTTTGTGAAATACAAAAATAATTCAGAAGGCAATGCACCATCTGGCCTCATAACATCTCTGTTAGCCTTGAATGTTATCAAAAATTCTGTCCCTCCCTGCTCCCTCCCTCTCCCTCATAATCTTCTGCATGTTTTCTCTCACGGTCAGTTTCTTTTTATCATAAAAAGATTGTAACTTTAGAAAGCATTCAAAACCCCAAAAAGAGCCAAAGCTTTATGGTACTGTAAAGGTTGTAAAACAAATGTGGTTTTAAGGCAGGAAGGATGGCACTGCTGATGTGACCCAAAGCAGACATTTACAACAGAAGTTCAGGTTTTCCTTACTGAGTCTTTGCAGACCTTGTAAATATATTTGCATTACTTAGAATACAGATATATTTTTTTAAAAAATGAGAAGTCCTAGCAAAAGGTTCTGTGGGGTTTGTTTTGACAGGGAATCTATAAAATGGCCGTTGGATATAGTGAAAGTCTATCCAATTGAGAAATTCTTTTGAATATCAAATGAACTGTAAAACCTATGCAGATTATGGTAAAAATGCCAAAGCTGTGTGAAAAAAAGTCAGCTTTTTGTCCCACCATTTTATTTACTTTTATGTGATGCATCTTTTACTAGTTATTGGTTTACATCCATTTTAATGTATATGTATGATGGTGTACAGGCAAAAATTAATAATTATGTAAATGCTTGGATTTCCTCTCTGTTCCTGTGGAAAATAATATTTGTTACCTGGGAATGAATATGCACAAAATGAAGAAATTAAAACTATTTCTAAAACTTTGCCATTACATTTCCTTGTATTCTGTACTTCTTAGCGTAAAACCTAATTCCTAAAACTTCAGTCTTTGCACAGAATTATTATTTATATAATGCTGCAATGTCTGAATAAATATTGTCTGATTCTTCATTTATTTGCTCAGTTCAAGTGGTCTCACACAAATGTCCAAAGGACTGTAATCATTCCCTTACCTCATTTTCTCAACAAGGCAATGTTTTCACAGTGCTCTGTTGCTATAATAGGTATTATAGTGGAAGAAAATTGAAATGCTTGCTCAAACATTTGCCAAAAAAATAGAAATTCTGGACTGCCACCAAGTAAAGGGAAAGAATTCCCAGTCAGACGTCCATCAGTTACTCTCCATCCATTCAGAGAACACCCAAGGGAGCAGGATACTCCTTGGTTTGGTGAGCCTTGTAAAATTCAGGGGTACCCAAATTAGATGCCTTTTCATGCAGTTTTGTGCCAATACTTGATTTCTCTGTAATGCCTGGAAGTAATTTGTTAAATGTCTCACGCTTCCATGAGGTACTGCTGGTGCCTAAAACATCACCCATCAGAAAGGAATGACCTTTCCACAAAGGAAAAAAAAATAAAAAATCACTGCCTATGTCTTCTTAAATGCTGATAAACTTTGGTGGCACCAACAACCCCAGGAAGATTTATTGAGCAATACCCTCCAGTATATAAGCACCATCAGGTAGCTTTGCATTCTCTGATGAATAAACAATTGAAGTCATAATTGTTTGTGCATTCCTGAAAATGTCAACAAAATCAAACATCTGTCATGCCAGATAAGGAAACACGGCTCGTTTAATACACTTAGTGCTCTGCTCAGCCTTGAAAAGGTCACTCCAGTTTTAACAAGCAGGGTGTAATTTATGGGCTCCCACTAAATGACCATGTGGTGACAGCGTTTGGTTACCCTTCAAACGACGTGTTTGATAGAGATAGCACATCATATTTAGCACAATCTGTTTAATGTTGCTTTTGGATGAGCTCTCGCCCTCCCAATTACAACCAACTGTGACATGAAACCATTTCTACCAAAGCAGCACTCACAGCCCCCAGCCCCATCCCACCACAACAAAGCAGAGCAAGCCAGAAGGACGGCCTTGAAATCCACTCGTTTGAGACAACAAACAGCACACAAAGGCAGCATTCTCTCCTCTGCCATCTTCAGTGGCAATAAACAAAATCCACGGCTCAGCTGTGGATTTGGAGCCATCACCTGTGTGACTCTGCTTTGGCTTCCTGCATCAGGCTTCTGGATCCAGCCCTGAATCCCTTCACAAATAACTCATGGCTTGTTCTCCCTGCTGGCTGCACCCAAAGGCTGTCGGGACAGCCCGGGGATGTCTCATTTTGCACAGACCTATTTAGCTGAAAACTGATCTCTTGGAACCACTCTCAGTGAGCTCCATTGTTCTCCTGTTGGCCTGTGCTCAAAAGGTTTTCTAATGTCAGGCAGAGGGAGATATTTCGGGGTGAATATGGACACAGTGTGGCATAGGGGATTGTGACTCCTTCCACACATTGCCTTGAAGCACAGTCAATTTTTTTGCTTGATGGCTGTTGCAACTTAAGAGTGCAGCGCATTCAGTGTCATTTGGCCCTAAAAACCCTGACAAACTGTTAATTATTGCTACTGATGAGTTGGTTCTGTTCCTCCTTAAACTGAGAGGTCTAATCCTGCAGGATACCGTTATGTGGGAGATCCAAAAAAGCAATTTGGATTTCCCAGACTGGCTGGCAGGTCAGAGCCAGCACAGATGCACAAATGCGTTGATCACATCACTGGACAGCTGGTGGGAGCTGGCCCAGCTCTCTTTCCTCTGTTCTTCTCCCAAGTATTTGACTCCTGAGCCAATTCTGTGAGCGGGCTCCAGGAATTTATTTATAATCCATGGAGGTGATTTGGGGTGAGAAAACAGTACTCTTAGAAGGTTTGTGCTTTAGGCAAAGGTGGATTTGAGGTGCTTTGTATGTCTAAATTATGGAAGACCTTAAACAAAAGAGGAGAAAAGACATAGACTGTTCTTCCTTTTGGTTTTTTTGGGGGCTTTTTTTTTTTTTTTTTTTTTTGGTACACAAGGTAGTCACAAGGCCAAGTGAGGATTATGCTACTGGAGTTTTTTCATCCCAACAGGATTACAAAATGCTTTATGAAGTGTCAGTTTGTTTCATGCATGCCAGTAATGGAAAATGGGGATTACAGCCCTCTCTGCAAAGGTGGATCACTGCTCCCCTGAGCAAGGACAAGTGGGCCTGTGCATCCAGGTCATTCCTAAAGGATTCCTGTGGGAAAATGAGATTGAATTTTGGCTGTCTGAACAACCAGGCTTTACCCTGGATTGTTACTAGGCACTCCCCACACCCCATTTTCAGAGTTTGAATTAGCCTAACCCTTTCTACTTACAAACACATGTCATGTAAGGGCATCAAGCAAAGTTCACTCCTGAGGCATAACATGGCATCACTGTGAGGGAGTGGGTCACCCATTCTCATGATCAGCTGTCGTGATTTATATGTGACATGGTTTAACACCAGCCAGAAAGTCACCCCCACACAGCCTCCTGCCCACCCTCCTGCCCTGGTGGCATCAGGGAGAGAATTGGGAGGGCAAAAGTGATAAAACCCGTGGGCTGAGATGAAGACAGTTTAACACGTGAAGGAAAAGCCATGCACACAACAGCAAAGCGAAACAAGGAATCCATTCTTGACTTCCCACAGGCAGGCAGGTATTCAGCCACCCCAGGGCAGCAGGGCTCTGTCACGGGTCATGGTGACTTTGGATGACAAACACCAGCACTCCCAGTGTCCCTCACTTCTTCCTTGTCCCCACAGCTCTACATGCAGAGCATGATGCTGCAAGATCTTGGATGTCCCTTGGGTCAGCTGGGGTCACCTGTCCTGGCTGTGCTCTCTCCCAACTCCTTGTGCACTCCCAGCCTGAGCCCTGGTGGGGTGGAGGGAAGAGAAGGAATGTATTTGTGCAAGCTCAGCAAGAGCAAAAACATCCCTGTGTTGTCAACACTCTTTCCACCACAGACCCAAGCCACAGCCCCACACCAGCTGCTGTGAACAAAATTCACCTTACCCAAGCCAAAAGCAATCTATTCTCCACCTCTTCTTCCATGCCCAGGCCAGGCACTCTCCAACACAGCCTCTTTAACCACCACCCCTCTTTCCATCCTTTGATATGGAACAGAGACATTGTTCCCCTAGTCTATGGACTGCTTTTGTAAAATGTCCTTGAAATGCCAAGAAATGTCCACAAAATGCTCACTGAGTTAATTTTGTCCATGGCTTTGGGGTCCATCTGAGACACAGCAGTGCTGGTGTGGAACAGCCTCTGTCCTTCTGTCCCAAAATCTGTGTGACTCAAAAGCTCAGAATCTGAATTCAGTGTCTAACCAAAAATCTCAGCTCTGGTACTGCCAGCCACCTCCTACTAACCAAGAATCAAACAGCATTTCCCATGATGGGTCAGGGGCACCCAAAACAAACAGAAGGAAATAAAAATAAATCATTTTGCAGATTGCACAATCCCACTGCGGAACACGTTGCTGCAAAATGTGTGAGAGAGGTAGGAAAGGAGCAGACAAATCCAAAGAGCACAGGTGTGTCAGGGTGAAACCAACAGGAGGGCCCACAGGCAATGTGAACTCTTGGCTGTGAAGCAGAAAGAAAGGGGGAGGTGTCCTAAAAAAGCACCTAATGGTAATAGTGCATTTAGTACCTCTCCATAATTCTGTTGTTCCCTATTTCTTGTGTTCTTGTGCCTGCTGCTGGCTGACCTCAGAGACAGCACTGAGAGCGCCCTTGGTCTGAGCCAGCAAGGACCAGGCTGGAATATTGCTTTAAATCCTTTCAGATGCATCCTTTAAAAACCTAATTGTGTTTCAGACCTGCCAAGTGTTCGGCTGATCTTGGTCATAAAGATATATTCTGCCTTGGTTTGTATTTTTAATCATAATTAAGTCCATTTTTCTACACTTGGCCTTATTGCTATTTCATTTACTTAAGCTGTAATGATTAAATCTAATTTACTACTCTGTGAAATCTTAATCCTTCTGAAAAGTAATGGGCAAAGTACACAGGTCAGTTAAGAACCTGATTCACCACATAACCTCCATTTAGTAATTCCATTTATTTCAATAAAACTAGCTGGCACATGAAAGAAAGACTCTACAGTGGCCTTTAGTCTCCAGAAAATCATAGAATTTTTAATACAAGCACTGAAGAGATGTCTTGACCTCTTCCTGAACATATTATTTTTCATGGAAAAAAAACCAAAAACAAATCCAGCTCATAAAATCTCTGTAAAGAAAGCCACCTACATTTTGTGCTTGTTCTTATTTTACAAGTACAACATTATCCTTTTCAAATATACAAAATGTCAGCTTGATAATACAGGGGAAAGGGCTTCCCTATCCACAGTGAACATGATTTCTCTAAAAAACAATAAACGAAAAGCCTATTACTAATGTAGTATTCTCATTTAATCACGTCTGTTCATTACTACCATATTTTAGGTGATATAAAAGGAGGAACAATTATTGCCTTGTTCACTTTGATTTATTTGGCTCAGTGCCTCCTTACCTAGGTAATGTAAAATAAACTGTGCTACACGGGTCATTTATGATGTGATTTAATAAGATGCTTTTTATTTCTAGCCTGTAGGGAAACACATTATTTTGGAAGCACCTGGCAAAAAAAAAAAAAAAAAAAAAAAAAAAAAAAAAAAAAAAAAAAAAAAAAAAAAAAAAAAAAAAGAACCCTGAACAAAATCAAACACCCAACAACATTTCTTTTGTTCATTTTCTATTTTCACTCAGTAGACTCCAGCCTAGAAGTTAATTTAAAGCAGGTTGTCCAGGGTGGTAATGTACTAAAACAGGACTTCAAAACCCACATCAGGAAACGGTGCCTGGGTGTCAAAATAAGGAAGGTTGTAACACAGCCCCTAACTTCCTTGGGTATTTCCATGTAAATTAAGACTTGTTCCTTCACACTGGCTGAAACAGGTTAATTTTTTTGCTTAGCAGCACATGCTGTCTACAAAAAAAAGTTATATTTATACAACAAGTATCTGAGACCCATCTGGAGGCAAAAAAATTTGCTAGGAATTTGGTTTTCCACAGTGAATAACACCAGCAAGTTTGCCACACTGAAACTTACAAAAAACTTACAGGAATTTGGGACCAGCTTCTATGGCTTGTAGTGTTTTTGATGATTCACTTATAGACATTCTGTGGGAATAACGTTAACTCGAAATTCTGCAGATGGCGCAAAGTTGTAGGAGCTGGTATTTGAAAATCCTGTGTGGGGATATTCCATATACTGTAAGTGGAAGAGCTGATGCTGATAACAAAGCACTGCAGCAAAGATCTACCTGTTTCCAGTATAAATCCCTGGGGCTTTGTCACCCAAAATTTTCAGACATTTTATTTTGAAACAACACTGTTTGCCATAAGGCTCTCTCTGGAAAGAGATTCATGAGTGGGAAGAGTTAAAAAAATTTTTAGAAACCCAATGATTGCACCTATTTTTTCTATTTCTAAAAATTAGTAGCACTTTACTAGACAACTTCACAAGGAAATCTTCAGCTGACTCATTTTTTGGAGGGCAGGTCTTTTTCTTTATCTCAGCTCTGGTGTTTGTGTGTATCTACCATTGTACCCATGTATCTAGCATTGGATTGTTCATTAAGTGTATGCCCCCATTAATAAAATTCTGTATTTCCTGGTATAAAGCCTCCTTCAAAGTTAAAAGCCCAAGCAGGAAACCTTTCACTGTAGCTTGAGAAGTCCCAACCAACAAAAAGCTCCACCAAGTGCCTACCTGAAATCCTAAAATCCAGCATATTCAGTCTCCTGAATTTTAAAAACTTGGCAGTATGACCGTGTGGAAGATACAGGGAGACTATGGGGGTGGTGAAGGATTCAGTCCCCATGAGGCTTTTGGGAGGAATTCAACCAAAAACACAATTCTGTGAGAATTTTGAGTCCCCCTGTAATGTAGATGGGGATGGCAGGAGTACACATCAGTTTATCTTTGCTTTATGAGACACTCTTGGATGTCCTGAAATGTAGAACGTAAGGACAGGTAGAAATAAGAACAGGTAAGGTATTGAAAAGTACTGATGGCTTAAAATCACCTGTGATCCCCTGCAGGTGAAAATATTTGTAGCTTTACCTGTACAGTGGCACAGATTGTGCTGCATAGATGGCCTTCTACAAACTAAAAGAAGAATTGTGCCATTATCCTGAGCAGAAATTCAAATTTTGTGTTTACAATGGTGTTCTTGAATATTCTAAATTTTTTTTTAGGTCAAAAATATGCATGTCTCAGAGGGATACCAACATGCCTCCAGCTCTCAGGGGTCCCAGCACAGAGAGGAGCTGGAGCTGCTGCAGCCAGGCCAGAGGAGCTCCAGGATGATCCCAGGGATGGAGCAGCTCTGCTGGCAGGAAAGGTGCCAGAGCTGCCAGTGCTCACCTGCACAGGAGAAGCTCTGGGCTCACCTCACTGCGGCCTTGCAGGGCCTGCAGGGGCTGCAGGGAAGATGGGCAGAGACAATTGCCAAGGGCTGCAGGGACAGGAGCCAGGGAATGGCTCCCAGTGCCAGAGGGCAGGGCTGGATGGGAGATTGGGAATGAGGAATTGTTCCCTGGCAGGGTGGGCAGGCCCTGGCACAGGTGCCCAGAGCAGCTGGGGCTGCCCCTGGATCCCTGGCAGTGCCCAGGGCCAGGCTGGACACTGGGGCTGGGAGCACCTGGGACAGTGGGAGGTGTCCCTGCCATGGCAGGGGATGGCACTGGGTGGGATTTGAGGTCCCTTCCAACCCAACCCATTATTCCATGATTCTTAGTATACAGGTAAAGGATTAATTTCCAGTTAAAAATTGTTTTCAAGACAATTTCTGCTTCTGCTGCTGCAGTGATAACATCTGATGCTGTATCTTCTGGCAGTATTTAGGAATGTGAAGTAAAGCACTTACCTAATTGCATATGAGGGTAGTACATCAATACAGTCACATAATCCATAAACAGTTCTCTTTCATAACCTCTTATCGCGTTACCACTGATTATTTTGGGGGGGGGAAAAGCATTAGTGTTATATGGCATCCTTCCCTTTATTATTTTTAGCCTTAAATGAGGTTAAAATATGCCAAGGAACAGGAATTTAAGGTAGGGAGCAATAAGACTGGAAATTGAGTGATTGGAACCACTTCAAAGATGGGCACAGAGAAGTTACAGCTCTATTTCAGAAGCTGCAGCCTGGATATATCTGGTCCAGGCATGGGTGGGAGAGAGTGTCACAGCGTGCCAAGAGCTGCATTTCCCAATCCATTTGCCATTCTGAATGGCTAAGGCAGCACAGTTCACCACTCAAAGAGCTGTCTGGGAAAGACTAAGCCAAAATCAAATTAATTTAGATGTTTTTTGAGCTGTGGAAGCAGAGATACTGAAGACGATCATACGAGTTGAGAGATCCCATAAAGAAAAATTGTCTCATAGATTCAACTTGCTAAAAAAATGCTCATGAGAAAGGTCTCTTGATACAAATCACCAAGAATAACACTGATTCCTCTGTAAGATCATGCTTCATTACTCACTGAAGTTAGCAAAATTAATTCGCTTAACTCCAGAGGCACAATCAATTGAGGAACTAGTGAATGTGATGAAGCTGCTCTTACACAGGCAACAAAAGATGATGTTTTGTGGTTTTGTTACAGCAAACCTGACTGCAGTAGAAGACCTAAGGGACCTAAGACAAATGATTGTAAGAAATTATTTATGGGTAGCTTTTGTGTCATCTCTCTCGTGCCCACTAACATAGTAAGTTTACTTTAATAAAAACATAGGGAAAAAAAATCTTAGTATCTGGTTTAAAGGTTATTGTTGTTCTTTCAGAGAATCTAATCTTATCCTGGGCTCCCTGCCGAGCTATATTAACTAATAAAATTTCCTCTTGTGCCTTTTTAAAGACACTGCCACACCATGTGCCGTTCAGTGAAACACTTAATTTTTGTATTTCAACTTGGTTTATAGACTTACCATTAGTCTTGGGCTTCCATAAAAAAAGGGCTTGGTCATAGCAAGGATGCTGCTTAAATCTTGTAGCGCCACACACTGCACAGGGAGCACAACACAACAAAAAGAGCAGGCTCTGCTCACTTTGATGCCTTAGGATTCTAGCTTTTATATTTTTCATATATTTTTAATCATGCAATTCTTTAGTGTATAAGTCCAAACTCCACCTACAGTGTGAGCTGCTGCTTTCCCATTTTGGTCAGACATAACAATTCCTCATCAGGCCTGGGAACTGAAGACATCTCACTGCCTCAGGCCTCAGAAACGTAAACAAAAGTGAATTGGGGACAGCAAACTTGGGGTAAATTACTTCATTACCTGAAGCTGTAATTGGAAGATTTACCCCCAATATGCAAATGTACCAAACTTACAAAAGTGTGAAAACCCGTGCCCCACTTTTGGGTGTAGGCCCTGAGGGGGTTTGTCTGCCCAAAATGTACCTGAAGACCCTTCAATAAATATAACCATTTTTTATTTCTTTAATTTTGTCTGGCCTCTGTTTTTAGGTAGCCCCAAAAGGCATCAACCCTTGAGCCTTCAGTGTTGTTCATCGTAGTGCAGGATGAGAGAACAAGGGGATCTGCCCCAGGCACAGCAGTGGCCAGGGGAGCGTGGCAGCCCTGGGACAGCTATTAGGAAATGTGCTTTTTGTGAGCAAAGGGAGAAGAGCTGGCAAAGGGCTCGAAGTCTGTAATTTAGATGTCAGAATGTGTCAGATATATCACTGTCAAACTTGATCTGTTACCACTGTGTGTAAAATTTAGCCACAGAATTTCTCCTCCAGGCAATCGGTAGCCTGCAGTCAGTGCTGGGAGCAGGTCCAACCACCCTTCTGGAATGAGACACGGAAGTGGCCTGGATTTCTGCCCTCAAAAAGCCAGGACCCTGGGGTTTTCAGTGCTGGTCTGTTCTTCTCTCACCTTCAAAAAACAAAAGGAAATACAACTTTATCAATCTTTGATTACACCACTGGTGTTGCTGCTTCAGTGGAAGTCCATAAAGATTAGAATCGTCATAACCACTGATTCACACAGACTTCCAGAACAAAACAAAGGTGATACCAAGCCAACTGATGTCCAAGAAATAAACCTGTTCATTCTCTGCAAAGATTCCCCCTGCCAACTTCCTTTGAGGCTGGATGGAGATAGGATTAATTGGCCACCAGTTGCAGAACTTAGTTGTAAACAGCTGACAACCAAATCCTCCATCCCACCTTGGCACAGTGACTGGGCTCTTCTGGGGGATTCTTTCTATTCCCTTACATCTGCAGTCTAAATCCGTGTTGATTTCTCCATGCAGAAACAATATATTCACAGTTTCAGTCACAAACCCCCTGACAAATTTATTTCAGTTGCCTGTATCAGAAGGAGGTTCTGCAGATGCTGTTGACTGTCAGCTTAGAGTGTGGTTACAGAGGATGAACCTTCCTGTCCTCATTACTGAGCACTCACAGTGATCAGAGAGTCAGTCTACTGTTGCAGAAAGTCAGAGTTTAAAGCAGAAATAAGAAAGAGACATTAGCACTCCTACTGAAACTAATGTTGCATTGTTGCACAGGGAAATCTCACAAGCATCTCTCTGCCATTCTCACAACGTCCTTCACTGAACAAGACAAATAAACTACATCAAATGTTTCATCCTGAAAGAAGCTGCAAAGCAGCCCTTCCTCCAAAGTACATACGGAAAAATTCATATGTGCCCAGACTTATTTATCAATTTTACGTGTTTACAGTCTTTGATTTCACTGCTCAGGAATCAGCTAACTTGCTGTAGTACTATTGCCACGTTTATAGCATTGCTAGTGTCAAAATGATCTTACAAGTATCTTCTGAAAACCTTCTTAAATGCAGCCATTTGACTTTTAACAAGTCAGTACATCGAAACTTTGTATTACTTTTTGCAATGTTTAAAAAGCAAACTCTTTCTTCATCAGGGGAAAATCATCTTATTTGGAATAGGCTGACTGTTCCAGGCAGGAATAAGTTTCCCAGAGAAGCTGTGGCTGCTCCTGGATCCCTGGAAGTGTCCAAGGCCAGGCTGAACAGGGCTTGGAGCAACCTGGGGTAGTGGAAAATGTCCTTGCCCATGCCAGGGCGTGGCACTGGAAGAGATTTAAGGTTCCTTTTAACCCCAACCATTCTATAAATTTATGATTTCACTTATAAAGTGAAATTTCCCAGAGAGTTTGACCTAATTTTTTAATGTCCTTAAAATCAAAAGAAACTTGCATACAAAGAACAGCATATAATGCTTTATGAATTTCACGCAACACAGAGCAAACACAAGATTGAAGTACCTGTGTGGTAGATACCTGTGTTCGGTAGAGTGGGGATGGAAAAGATGTAGTAAATTTTTGTGAGGCATGGGGAACTTATATTGTGCTCCAGTAACACAGTGATATGATTTCATGTTGTCTCAAATGCTGAATTACTCTTGTTAACAGAACACAACAGATTATATGACTTGGAAATCCCTTGTGGAGGTGGTGTCTTGTGACTGGACCAACAGGCAGATTTTCCTGATTAATTTAATGGAAACATCCCAAGATAGAGGGTCTGCTTGTCTCCAGGCGACAATCAAATCTAATTCATTGAGTTTATTAGCAACAGATAAAGATCTGACCAGTGCAGCCTAAATTGGAGATAACAGTTCCTTTCAAAATAACACTCATATAATTGATCTGATTGCATCTTTCTGGCATTTTTAATTCAGTCAGGCAATAACCCAGCACAAGGCTGCTGGAAACAGCTCCTGCTGATGGAATGGGGCAGGTTACATTGCTGTGGCATAGCCAGGAGAGAAAATAATTTCCCAGCCCTGTGCAGGTGCAGGAGCTGAACCACCAAAATCCTGTTGGGATCACGCTTGCACTGCTTTCCCTGGAATGAAGAGGAGCATCATCCTCACCTCACTACAGACCAGTGAGAATTCAACATAAATGTACACCGAGCAGAAGGGATTTGTCCTGTCTTTGGTACACTAAGTGTTCTGCAAGTCTCATAAATAATTTTTAAAGCTACCTACTGTGATAAAATATGCAGCCAGGCTGTGACTGGAATACCGTGAGAGGCTGGTACTAAGAGTTCTGTGTCTTACAACGCCTTCTCAATGCTCTCACCTGGTGTCTCCCCACCTCCCTTCTAATCCCCCACGAAAATTTTGAATTCTTTTGTTGTGTAACATCCATCAGGGAGTTTACAACATGCAGATTGCCACCAGCAGCGTGGCTGGGTTTAAATTAACAAAAAAAAACTGCACTGTGTGCTATCTTCAGGTGTGTTAATCTTCTCTGAAAACATTAAAACAGTGAACCTGAACAACTCATCTGGTTTGGTCAGTTTATTCGTGACAGGATGGGGGTTTTTGGGCAGGTTTTGTCAGGTTTTTGTTCCATTTGGATCTTTTTTTTTTTTTTTCTGTTTTGTCTTGATTTTGTGGAAAGCTACAGTATAATGTTAGTCTCAGTGAAATTATATTTTTACTTCTTTTCACTTTCCAGCAATTTATTGCAGACCAGGGGGGAAAATGCCTCAAAATATAAAAACTGTCTGTCTCAGACACAACCTTGCATCGGATATCATTTTCTTTGTAAATATTGCTTCCTTCCTGAAAAAATAAAATTTGAGTGAGTACACATTATCCCGAGGAAACTCAGGATAAAGACATTCCCAGATCAGTGAGCTTGGGGAGGGAAAAACCAGAATGGAATCTTTGCTTCTTGCCTGATTAAAATGAGTAAAAACTAGATGGATCAAAGCGCCCTATGTGGTTTTATAAGCACGGTTCATGCCTTAACCCCAACCCTGTGCCTATTTTAATTTTCTTGGTAAATAGTGCCCTCTGCAGCATCCCTCCGACTCTTGCAAGGTTCTCAGCACTCTTTGACTGAGCCTTAGTGCATCAGGGGCAAGGGACCACGGTGCCAAAAATACAGAATTCCAGCAAATCTGCATCGCTTTTGTGTTTCTTTACACTGTCTGCTGCAGGTCCAATGTTTCCCAAGCTGCAGCCAGCACCAAGAAGAGGTTTGACTAAATTTGGGAGAGAGACAGCATCTGTAAAGAAGCCAAAGAATATTATTTGGAAAACTGCCATGTGTGATTTTTTTTCTAGTATTAATAGCATTCACTTGTATGATGTCTTTCAGCCAAGGATCTCATTTAATAAGCATTAACTATTTATTCCTGTGGGATTTGCAAAGAACATGATCCATGTTAGTAACACCATTTAAGGTATAATTGATTTTTTTTACATTTATTTTTATTTTATCAAGGATTTTTTAAATCTTAGCATATGCTGCAGTGTGTAACTATTTAATCCTGAATTCATTATAAAGAAGACCTGGTAATGCAATGACAGCAGTTTTCTAGGTCAGACACTTTCCCTTCTGAAATTCTCCCTTGTCTGCTGTACATAATTTGTCTTACACCCTACAGTCTCTTTTTCAAAGGGAACTTTTAATCTTTTATGGAGACTTGATAGCTCCTGAATCATAAAAGAATAAGTTCAGCCAGAGAATTAAAAAATGCTGGGATGAGAAAAATAAGAGCTAGACAAACATCTGTCTGGAATGGCTTAGCTTTAATTGGGCCAAACATCAACTAGGTGACTTCATGAGATCATCTTTGTCTCCACTACCATTTTTTATTACTCTATGAAAAAACCTCTTTGACAGGACCTTGATTCTTTTCTAAGGCATTTAACCTTGTATTTTGGGGACATTTCACCCTATTCCCAGCTTCAGAAAATACACCTTGAAGTTCAGCTACCTATTAAATATTACGTGTTTAATTAATGTGTTAATTAAATATGCATACAGTTTCCCTGTTCTGTCAAATCCAGCAAAAAAAGACATGCACTGTTCAAGGGTAGGTGCTCCAGGAGGTTTTTTTGGCATATCACCACCAAGAACAAATACATGGCCATGGTACTTCTAATAGGGATGGGGTTTGACATATCTAAAAGATGAAAAAATCATGGAATCTTGGAATCGTTTGGGAAGGGACCTTAAATATCACCCAGTCCCACCCCTGCCGTGGCAGGGACACCTCCCACTGTCCCAGGTGCTCCCAGCCCCAGTGTCCAGCCTGGCCTTGGGCACTGCCAGGGATCCAGGGGCAGCCCCAGCTGCTCTGGGCACCTGTGCCAGGGCCTGCCCACCCTGCCAGGGAACAATTCCTCATTCCCAAAATCCCATCCATCCCTGTCTCTGGCACTGGGAGCCATTCCCTGATTCCTGTCCCTCCATCCCTTGTCAGTAGTCTCCCCTAATGTTTCTTGTAGCCCCTGCAGGCCCTGCAAGGCCACAGTGAGGTGAGCCCAGAGCCTCTCCTGTGCAGGTGAGCAATCCCAATTTTCCACGTGTTCTGCAGTCACAACTCAGTGACTGCCGCTTCTTCTCATGACAGCACAGGAAGGTGTCACCATGGTTTGGTGCAATGTGACCTCATTCACATCCTTTCAAGACATCACTGAGAATGGCCTGGGCTTTTATTGCGGGCTCTGACCTCAGTTAAGGTAATTAATTGCTAAATGATTAGGCAGTAACAGAACCCTAAGCCTGATTTGCCTCACAGTCTTGGCCTGATGTATTAATATTCCATTTATAATCTATGAGGATCCAGTCTCAAGGCATCAGAAATGGAGACTTTTCCCAAGTCCAAGTCACTATAAATTGCTAGACCTACACAAGTCCCTCCTTTTCCCTTCCTGCCAAGCAAAGATGCACTTATTTTAACTTGCAGGATTCCACCAGTTATTTTTCTGTTTGGTTTGATAATTCATCCTCTTGAAAACAGTTCACCAAGTGAGAGATAAAAGCTGTTGGATGAAGAAATGGCTGTGAGTTATTCACTTGCCTCTAGATGACCAGAAGTGTTGATCAGCAGTCAATATTGGGAAAAAATTACGGCAGTAAAATATTCCAGAGTTATTGACCTTCCAAGGTGTTTGGTCCTGTAGCTCAAGAAAAGATAATTTCACCTTGGATTTTCAGTTGTGAATATGCATTTGTGGAGGGGAAAAGAGAGAAAAAAAAAAAGAAAAAAAAGAAAAAAAGAAAAAGAGAAAAAAAAAAGAAAAAAAAGAAGA
>WEZZ01013021.1:34229-47380 GCA_013400585.1 Chloropsis cyanopogon
AAAAAAAAAAAAAGAAGCCATTCCTGCTGTCATGTCCAAAAGATTGAGTTACATGGGTGGTGCAGTATCTGTAATGCCAGCTAAAAGGCAGGAGAAAAAGGGACAAGATGAGCACTGAATGAATCATTGCTTTTAAGATCATTCCTTCTTTATTCTTCCTTTCTCAAATTAGGCTGGAGCCTGCAAGTAGATAAAGGAATCACATGGAATCAAGTAAATACTTTTTCCTATTCTACATGCTATACACTTGCCCTCCTGAGAATTTTGAATGGATTAAAAAATGCATTCATTTTCTCTGAGGTGTTGTAGGAACATTTTTAGCCATTCAGATAAATGACCTGTGCTTTCTCACGTCTCAAGAAGCGCCACAGCTGATGTCTGGCATCAAAAAGGGGGATTTTGAAGGTGGTGCTTCAAAATTCAGGAGTGCTGCTGTGCCAAAGGTGCTGCAGGTGGGCTGCTGGGCTCTCCTTGGGTCATGCAAGGCTCTTTTAACATTGTTGGGAGCAGGTGCAGGAAGCCTGAAAAACGCTGAGAACGCACAGGATGCAGAGTTACCAGAAATCAAAATTATCCCCGATATTTGCTTTTGGCATTTTAGAGACATATGAGGAAATTTGCTCTTAACCTTTACTTTTAATCAGTCTAGGTTGTTCTTAAGAAAAGGAGCAAGAAGGAAAAAATAATAAAATAAATGTTAAGCTTGTAGCATATTTTCCTTTTTTTTTTTTTTCCCTGAGGACTAAATATATTTTATGGACTTAATGCCTGAGAAAAAGTGGGTTCACTGAACCCTCCCAGTTCACACAGATCTAATTTCTGGAAATACCTTTGCAAGCCTGCATTACCATCACTCCCAGCATGTTCCTTGTTGCCTGTAATTAGTGGCAGCTAAAAAAATTAATTGGGAATACTGATGAATTTCATACAGTTTTTTTTTTCCCCTCCAGTTAGCCAAGAAATTCTTTGAGGCTTCTGGCCTTCCCAGGAAATCTGTTATCCTGCTTGCACAAGTAGGTTGCTTGTATGCCTGTGCAGTCTTGCTTAGACCTATTGAAGAGTATTTTTTAAAAAATATTTCTCTTTTTATTTTAATATTTTAAAAAATCTCTTAATTTTTGTTGTTGTTGTTGTTTGGGGGGTTTTTTTGTTTTTTGGGGTTTTTTTTGCTTTTTTTTGTTTGTTTTTTGGGGTTTTTTTGTTTTGTTTTTGTGGTTTTTTTGTTTGGTTGGTTTTGGGTTTTTTTTTTTTTGGTTTTTTTGTTGGTTTTTTTTTTTTTTAAAATTATAAANGTTTTTTTTTTGTTGGTTTTTTTGTTGGTTTTTTTTTTTGTAAAAATAAGAGAGCACAGAGATTTAGGTCTCAGTGGGAAGCTCTTACTAAATATCTTTCAGTGGCATGGCTCCATAAGAACTCTTTCTCCTTCCTTGTGAAGCAATTCCACCCATTTGTCAGGACACAGAGGAAACTGGATAAATTCTGGAGTTCTCTCAGGCTGTTGTAATGCCATGATCATTGTGTTAATGCCTTTAATAAGGTCTTACTTGGGTGATCTTCACAAGTGCTTTGCATTCCAAGGGTTTAATGAAAATGTTCTCTTTAACTGTTCGGTGTTACTCCATCAGGATTTTATGGACATGGTATATGGTTTCATCTTTCAATCTCTTCTTGTGGACACAGGGGTAATAAATGTATATGTATTAGAATTTGTCCTTAATAAGTGCCATATATTTGACTGAGGCAGGACTCTAAGAGCAGACAAGTTCATTTACACATTTCAAAGGGACCTATAAAAAAAACCCCTGTTCATCTGACTTAATTATGCCAGTGCTGAGACTTGAATTTACCATTCCTTCATAAATACTGCTTAAAATTTAATTTCAGGTGTTCTGCACGGAGTACACCTAAAAATTAAGGTTCACAGAACTTACAGCTTCATATCAATCCAGCCTTCCAACGACCTGCACTAAAATCACTGGAGTCCTGATAAAGAGACTGAAAGATACTTTTTATTTTTTAAAACATCACGAGAACAATAATGAGTAAGTGAGTGTGAAAAGCTCTGAGTCTTTTGCAAAGTCCTGTGGATGTGTCTGCAATATTGATGATAATTCTGGCAACAGCTGCAAGTTCTGCTAAGTTTTACACCAAACTTGCCTACCAATGATTCCCTACTGCTCTTCCAGCAGCACTTGATTCCTTACTTCCTCCTTACAGTAAATTGGATGTGGTCTGAGTAATAGAGATTTTTTTCTTCCTGGAAAAACTGAGGAAAAAATATTTTCCACTCATTTATTTTAAGGCCTGTATTGCTTTGGTGGCTGAGTAACAACTTCAGCTCTCAAGTTACAAATGTCAGAGGAAAACAGGGTCCCTACCTCTGCTCTTCTCTTCTTGGAGAAGAGGTTTTTATCAGAAAATGGCAGATTATCCCAAATACGCCTTGAATTGTCCACATTAATGAATTTCATTCTTCCTATTGTTGTTGTGTGGTTACAGACAAGTTTCTCTCTTCACCTCTTGAAAACATAATTTTTTACATTCAGCAGTTGCCATTTTAATTTGGCTAAACTAGATAGAAACTGAAGTTCTTAGGTAAAAAAGAAATTAAAAATTAAAGTCCTTTGGAGGAGGAAACAAGAGAGGATGCACTGTCATTTATTAATTACCACTTTTAAGGTTTGGGAGCTGGCTTCTTTGCTCATTTTTTTATAACTAGACATGTTGATTTAGAAAGNAAATATACAAAAATAATATATTATAATAATATTAAAATAGTATGTAAAAATAAATATAAAAATAAAAGAAGAAAGTTTCAGAAAGCAGCAAAGAACAACCCCTTGTAGCAGTTGTACATTCAAAAGTACTCCATTTAATCAGGTAAAGAGATATTGAAGTAGTTGTCTTGCTGTGGTAGGGACAGTAAACCTGCTTTAAAATGCATTATCACTGTGAGAACACATCACAGAAGAAGGTTTGCATTGACAGTAATTTAATCTTTCTTGAAGCTAGTTGCTAAACTTCAAAGAAGCTAGTCTTCTTTTAAATATTTCCTTAAGTTTAATCACTTCTCCCAATTTAGAATATAGGTTAAAATTGTGTTTTAAAAGGGAAGTACTGTAGCCATGAAGTTGGTATTTTGTAAAGGAGACCAGCAAAGAAAAAACACACAGAGAACTGGGGTCCCAAGAAAATGGAAAAATAATATATTTTCAAAGACATTATTTCTTCTTTCTCATCACTCACCTAATTTTTTTTTTTAATCTACCAGCAACTGGAGAATAAACCAGATATGTATTCCCACAGAGACAGCAGAAAAAGTAAGACAAATCTTTATAATATTAACAACAGCCTGTTTAGGTGCTGACACTGTTGATATCATTAGTGCATTTTGGCAGGGCTCCCTTTCTCTCAGTCACTACATCAAAGGACAACGAGCATCATCGGGACTCCTGGGAGGCAGACGAGCAGCAGGCAGAGACATCTGTCCTGTCCCCAGAGAGCAAGGCATGTCCCTAATCTCTCTAACAGCCCCTGTGAACTGGTGCAGCTCTTGGCACAACGTGCAGAAATCATAAACAACTGCTCCCACCACACTGTATTAAAAAGTACGGTTTGGAAAGTGCTGTAGATGAGATTTATAACCCATAATTTTTTATGGGACTCAAATGCACTGCACAGCATCTTACATTTTGGACCCACCCTAACCTGTGGCTAACAGGGATAATCAAGACACATGAAACAATTCTCATCAGCAGGCAAGCAGGAGAGCTGCAAAAATGAGGATGCAAATGCCTCTCCTGTCTCTGAATAACATCCAGACTTCCTGTATCTTCCTCTTCATAAAAAGGAGGTGTACATTTGTCCCTCTAGCATTTGGCAGAAATGGTGTTTGGCATTATCCAGGCTTTCCTCTTCTTGCTTGAGGAACATATGGTCTTTCACTCATTACTCCCTTCTCCCCAATCACCCTGATGCTCTTTCAGAAACTCTTCCAGCATTGTGGCCGTAGCAGAAATTCCTGGGGGAGGCCAACATGTCCCTGGGGCTGTGGTGCCCTCATCTAGCAGTGCAGTGTGAGGGGAAATGGAAAAAGCCCCAGGAAGAAGCAACACCAAGCAGCTGTGTCAAGGAAACAGCTATTTATTTTCTTTTTATTAACTAAAGAAAAGCCTGCTAGCGTCACCGATGGGGCCTGATGGCCCTCCACTTTCAGGGTCATCACGACGCCATGGCTGAGGGGTCCCTGTCCAGACTGGGATCAGGGGCCCTGCAGCCACTGCCACTGCCTCGTGCTCCTTCTAGGGCTGCTCTGGTTCTGAAGGGACGGTCCCACACACGCTGGGGCTCCCTTCCAAGGCTTCCTCCGACGCGCCGGCCTCGTGCTCCACGCCGGAGTCTGGCGGCCCACCCGAGGTGGGAGCATCCCCAGGGGAGGCCGAGGGGCCAGAGCCAGCCCTGGCACTCTCGGCCTCCTCCTGGGCAGCATGGCGGCCCCGCAGCCTGCGCACCTCCTGGCTGCACTGCGTCTCGATGATGCTGAGGACGCCGTGCACCAGCGATGCAGTGTGGTGCTGCAGGCGAGGCTGCAGCCGCTGCACCAGCACCTCCCTGTCCGGGCCAAAGATGCACAGGGCCAGCAGGACACCGCTCTCCGCAGTTTTTACCTGCCACCAGCGCTCCCTGTATATCTTCTGCAGCCGCTGCTGCAGCCAGGCCCGCACGGGGTTCAGGAGGTTCCATCTCCTCCGGAAAAGCTCTGCCCAGAGCTCAGGCAGGATGCCACCCACGGCCTCTGGCCCTGCAGCGCCCTGCTCAGCCGGGGACAGCGTCTCCTGCGAGGCAGAGGCAAGGGGTGTCACAAGGCCATGGGTGCTGTGCCCATCCCTGCTGCCACCATCATCTTCTGCGTGGCTGGCGGCCTCCCTGGGGTGTCTGATGATGCACTGCAGGCAGTCCTCCTCCTGCTCCGAAAAGCTGACGGTGGAGATCAGTCTTCTGCAGAGAGGGCAGGTGCGGATCGCCCGCAGCCAGCGCAGGATGCAGCCCAGGCAGAAGCCATGGCGGCAGGGCAGGGCAGAAGCGATGTCCCTTGGCACCTCCCAGCAGATGGGACAGCTCCACTCCCTCCTCCCACTGGCCATGTCCCCTTCTTGCTTCTTGCTTCAGCTCTGACACCCAAGTCTGCACAGCCAGGGTCATAATCCATCTCCCAGTGATGTCAGAATGCAACACCTGTTCGTGTCGCCCTTTGTCACCCAGTGATGTCACAATGGGACAATCACTTGGCATAGTTTCCTGAAGAAGCCTCACAACTAATATTCCATGCACAGCTGCTTAAACACTTTCAGAAACTCTACCAAGAGTTTTCATGCTGTCTGCAAGTGTTTTTAAGGCTACCTAAAAGTGTGGGGGAAAAAAAATCCCAAAACAACCAAACCACTCACACAGACAAGTACCCATTCAGCGAAGTACCCCACTTGCATTGCCCTGAAAACCTGGGAAAAATCCCTTTAAGACACAGGACCGCTGAGTTTATTTTGCATAATTTTACCTGAGTCCCATCCAGCCATTTTCGCCATGTTTTGGTCCAAAACTGCAGCTACTGGAGAGCAGACTGCAAGTAAAGTTCAGTGTTTGTTTCACCACCCACCCTCAAAAAATAAAAGCCACCTGGTGTAATATGTCTTGGTATCTTGACATATTTGAAGAAATATTGTGACTCATGTTCCTGAACAATTTCATTTCTTACATCAGTTGTGGACTGCAACTCATCAGGAATTAAGATCTGACTAACAAACATAATTTCATAAAAAATCAAGAGCTTTGAAAATGCAGCTGCAGTGAGAGTTCAGATTTAAGTAATATTTGCTGAAGAGTTCTTACCTTTCACAGGTTTCAGCTGATCCAACTCCAGCAGTTCCTAAGATAGTATAAATTACATATATAACCTAACACGAAATAGTGTCACAATGCTATTTATCAGAATATCAGTGCAGCTCTTGCTGGAAACTACTGGCCATCAGGGATAAAATTAATGAGGTTAAAACATTTAATCCAGAAGAAGGAAAATTAAAGGAAATTAACATTATGTTTTTAATGAAAGTAATACACAACATCACCACTGGACCCAAAATAGCTGTTCAGACCAAGAGCTGCATTTGCTAACAAACAGGCACTGCTTACTTCTCAGAATTAACCTACATTTTACCTAAAAGTCAGTAGTTTAAGAAACAGATTGTACCACTAGAGAGAAAATCTGACAGAAGAACAGCAAGACAATTCAACTGTAACAGATCTTACTATAGTTTGTGCTTTTAAATCTACAGTGATGGACTCTCTAATTTCTGTACTGCTTGGTTAAGAAATCTCTCACAGGCCAGCTGTAGTTGGAAAACCTGGAATGCTCATCACAAGAGTAAAGGCAGTTCTGTGGAACTAATAAAAAACCTTCCACACTTAAGGTCACTTATATTTCTGATTAAATCATTAAATCAGTATTAGGACACATGTTAGCATATCTACTAGGTGTCTGTTCAATTTGTTATTAAGTATTTGTCTCATATTCCTCTAATAATAATTTCTAATGAAACACTTTATAACCACGTCCCTGTGTGCTCTCTTCAATTGCCAGCACACTTAAAATAATAAAAATGTAACATATTTAAGGCAGCAACAAGAAATACCAGGATCAGCAGATACCAACCCCTTTTTCACCATCCTGATTCAGGTAACAGCAGCTCCCACACCACAGAGGTCTTTATTAATTGGGGGATATTTGATGGTGTAGAGAAACAAAAAGCAAGTGTCATGGAATTGTATCACCCAGAAGCTCCTGGCTCAAACTCTTCTGTCCTGTGCTGGTTGATTCCACCTATTTGTGGCAATTGTTTCCCTATGGAGCTGTTGATTTCCAAGGAGAAGTCTTTAACCAAGCCCCTAAACAAAGCTGTCTGACTTTCAAAGCACTTGAACTTCTCCAAAATGCTGAAAGACAGGCTTTGGATTTTTGTCCACACATAAAACATAAAACTGTGTGGTCATTTATTAAGATAAAGAATGTGAAAGTGTATGACATCATTTCATTTCTTATTTCAACCCTTCTACTTCTCTGAGTTAAGCCACATTTAGGCAGCATTTCATGTAAAGGCAGTCTTTCATTTGCTACAGATAAAGGTATAACATTAAAACAAATGAGGATGTTAGTGCTGTGGGCAAAGAAAAAAGGTCACACTTGAACAGTCTTTAATACTTCAAAAATGAAACTTAAAAATTGCCTCTCAATCATGACTTGTTTAATTTCAGGGCAAAATTGAGCCATTTATGACCAATGTATTGCTCTTCTAATGAACTTCTGTTACTGCATTGCACCACCAGCTACTAATCTGACATTTCAAAATTTGTCAGATTTCCACTAGTAGCTTCACTTACAAAAGAAGTAGAAAGTCTCAAACATTGCTAGCAGCAAGTTAGCACTTTTCTCCAACACTTCTGTCTGGATTCTTTTGGGGGAACAAAAACTTGCTTTTAAATCTTAAATGAGTCTCAAAGAGAAGAAATTTATTTTAGTTGCAGGACCATAAACAAAGAGGTGCCCATAATTCTCCTGTTTTATTTGTCACTTGGAGTGTGAAAATCTAACTCACTGGTACAGAATGCTTAAAAATTAGACCAGTGAAGTCTCCCCATGTCTGGGGATTTCTGGAGCCCCTTACATTGGCATTAATAAAATTAGGAGTGTGTTCAGACAGTTGCTAAAAAATGGACAGATTACACACCAGAGAGCTGCTTGATCTGGGCAGAGACAGAACCAAATCAAAATCTAAAGGACATATTTATTGGAAGCACAGCCAGAAGAAGTCACTGAGAGCAAACTCCTTCTTTATTCTAAAAGAACTCTAATTTTAAAGAAACCACTTAGAGGCCAGCTAAGATGAGCATTACAATATTATTAGCACAGAAAAAAGCAAGGGAAAAAATGTCCTGGAACTTCCTATCTAGGTTTAAATTACACTTTTTTCTCTTTAGTGCTATCCATTAAACAGTATGCCCAACACTGTAATTGTAGGCTTGGGAAAAAAAACAAAGATATATTTTAGGAATTACTGTTTTTAGCTATAAGCCTTTAGTCCTACTTATGCATCCCTAAACATAGGACCATATTTTTTAACTAGGTACCAAAAAACTTTTGCCTTAAGCTGAAAAAGATCTTCAAACTGTTCAAAAGATGTAATGTAAGTTCATATGGAATTTGCAGGGATTTCCAAACAAGTGTTCTGGGATGTATGTTCAGGAGATCATGGATTTGTGACTTGGTAGGAAGCATTTTTCCCAAAGCAAATCTGCAGAATAAATAATTTCTTAACCAAACCTTTAATCCAGATGGGAAAGATCATAATCCAGGCGTTCCTTTGCTGTACATATGGTTACTCTTAAGCACAGACATACTTTTACATTTTACCAAAAACAACGATTAAGGTAAATTGAAAATATTCAAAAGACAGGTGGTAAAAATAGGTGGTGGTAACACAGATATTGAGTTTCTCACTTATCCTTGGTGAAACAAAACTTCCAAGGAAATAACAATGGGACTAACCTGAAGGGGCTGCAGGAAAGATGGGCAGAGACAATTGCCAAGGGCTGCAGGGACAGGAGCCAGGGAATGGCTCCCAGTGCCAGAGGGCAGGGCTGGGTGGGAGATTGGGAATGAGGAATTGTTCCCTGGCAGGGTGGGCAGGCCCTGGCACAGGTGCCCAGAGCAGCTGGGGCTGCCCCTGGATCCCTGGCAGTGCCCAAGGCCAGGCTGGACACTGGGGCTGGGAGCAGCCTGGGACAGTGGGAGGTGTCCCTGCCATGGCAGGGGTGGCACTGGATGGGATTTGAGGTCCCTTCCAACCCATGATTCCATGATTCTATGAGTCTATAATAGGAAAAAAAAAGAAGTGTTAAGTGATTTGCGCTTTGCATTGCTCCATATCCCAACTTTAATCATTACAAATAATCATTGACATAAGTGATTTAAATTTCTGCCTGTGATGTCAGACAAATCCCTGAAGTCAGCCCAGCACGCATTAAAGTCCACAGAAGAGCTGCTATTAGCACCAACAAGCTTTGAATTAAGCCTCGTAGTAACTCATCAGACAAAGGCTGGGAGAAGTTCCTTGAACATTCAGGCACCTTTTCAGCCTGCTGTGACTTTCCTCCAAAGAAGAAATGCCTTTCAGTATGACAGAATGCTAACCATGCAGACCAATCTCCCACCCCTCTGGCCTCCTCAGAAAGATGTGACATCTTCTGGAGCAGAGCAAAGGAATGGGTAGATCTGAACCAGAAACTTTCCCACTATTTGTGTGAGACGGCACACTTGCACATATTTCAGTAAAACATTTAGAGACAAAGACACTGCCACACCTGATACACCTTTCTTGGCTTTTCACATGTGTGTTACCTTCTGAATTCATCTAAGTCATGTGAAATATTAGGACAGGGGAGAGATAATCCAGCAAACAGAAAATCTGCATCATCAAAAATCAGGTTTGGCCATCCCCAAACCTCTGTCTTACCACAAAAGGTACCTTTATGGGAATCATATCCACACACACAGGTGATATGCATAACTCCTGACCACCATTAGCTCCTTTACTGCTGGTGCACAGCTGGATCACGAGGAAAAAAAAAAAAAAAAAAAAAAAATTACATGGTGGGAAAGGAAAGGAAAAATAGGTCACTTCTGTAAAGTAGATTGTGAGAGAGTCAGGAAAAATCCAACGAAGACACAAGAGATATTGGACTACACAGATCTAACACCACGTGTGTCTTTATTGAGGCCGTTCACACAGGGATTTAATCAGTTTTTTATTTAACACACGGGCTGAATCTCGTGAAATGCAGGGCCTACAGAGACTCTTAAATCTCTACTTTTTCAATTCTCATGAAAAGACATGAAATCCATAGAGTAAGACCCAAAAGTAATTCTTTTTTCCTCTGTCTGTTAAGAAGCCTGAAATGTTCAGCCATAAAAAGCTGAAATGTACTTTGAGCTAGGAAAGATGTAGAGGATTGATGCCTATATTTTGTATGTCTTGAACACGGTTTATAGGACTTTCCAAATAGTTATCTTACCAGCCTTCTTACTGAGAAACCAACACTTTGATTAAGTTATTTTGAAAAAAAATAATCCTGACTATCAAATACTCATCACAGGATTTCACCCTTCTCTATAGTCTGCAAATGTGTCCAATTACTTAATTTGATTAATTTGTGTAGCATAACAACTTCAGTCCTTATCAGCAGTGTGTTTTCTCCTCTTCCAAAGGTCAAGATTGAGGCAGCTGTTTGAAAAAATTATCCTCTGCAACAATTTTTAGCCCATCTGGCAGCTGTTTTTCCAGGAACATTTTCAATCTTTAAATTATTTATTTTTTAAATTATGAAAACAAAAATGAATTTGATAACTGAAAATTATTTTAAAAAAAAAAAAGAGCTGCATAAGTAACTAAAAACTGATCTTTAAAAGCTTCCCTTTGATCAAGAAAGGACAATTTGCTGGAACAATTATATTTGCTTTGTTTTCACGCTCATATTTCACAGGAAATGGCACATAGGAGACTTGTCCCATGAAGACTGACATGCACAATTAGAAGTCATGAAGTACTGCATGTAAACTTCAAAGCCTAGAGTGATAAGGCACATACCTGAGTAGTAAATAAGGAAAATAAGGACTTAGAGCCACTTCCCCTTTGAAATGCATTAATTATTCTTCTAAACAAGAAGGCAGCTGGAGAGCCTTCAATATGCCCTCAGAAGAGCATTTTTAATCTCCCTCTGGGTTTAATGTGTTGGATTTGGTGCAGTGGGAATGCAGAAAAGTGATTTTCCTCTGCTGGACCCGTGTCTGCCAGCACAATAGTCCAGAGAGAAGCAGAGTTCTGGGAAGTGGACAATAGTTACCATGAGTCTGGATGTGAAGTGGGGTTATCTTTCCATGGGTTTTTGATTAATTTACAAATTTTTCCCCTACTTTTTGTTTTTTTAAAAGCTCCAGAGCAGACTTTAAAATCCTCTTCTGGGACACTCCATTGCATCTGCAGTTGCCCCAGTGGAAGCAAAGCAGCTTATTCTGACTAAAGAGGCACTTTAATTATTATTAATTAAATATTATTAATCTTTATATCTCACTCTCTCTAGAGGGAGATGTAGAGAAACTGAGGTGGTTCCCTTCCCAGTTCCCAAATTGCTATGGAGCTACAGTGCTACTTTTACTATGCCCCACAAAATATGTCGGGAAATAATTTAATTTGCGTGGTAGTTGTCATTTGGTTTTGTCAAATGTTTCCAGCTAGTGACGTTCTCTCATGCTAGAGACATCATGAGGAAAGGGGGCCTGGAAATTTCACAGTTCCGGGGCTGGATTTGCAGAATGCAGTCTGTGCACCGCTTTGATTTCTGCATTCACAGCCAAAATTCAATGAAGTTGTAAATGTGGCACTTCTATTTGGAGGGGCAACAAGAAACTGGGAGTTCAGTAAAGAGCCTGAAGACCATGCAGCTGGCTCAGGGTTATGTGGGTTTATGTTTGTAAATTTTTCTTGCCTGCCAAATTTGTTTAAAAGACCACTGTGCTTGCTTGCTAAAAGGCCGTGTTCTCACAGTAAAGAAAAAATCTCATTGAACAGGTTAAATTCTTAGATACAACCAAAAGAAGGAATAAAATTTAGTCCTTAAGAGGAAAGCAACACCTGATATTGCATGGCAGCAATCACCTAAGTACCTTAAACCTGGGCTCTTGGGTTTCAGGACCTGAGTTTGGAATGAACCTGTCTGTAAATTCTGAACAACTTGTGCTGAACGCTTTCAAACCGCCCCTAAAAGAAGGAAGATGTTTTACAGTGCTTTGTTTGGGACTAAGGAGTGTCCAGAAACAGTAATAATTTCCAAGGGAAACACCTGAA
The DNA here is from genome assembly GCA_013400585.1 of Chloropsis cyanopogon. Taxonomy (NCBI): domain Eukaryota; kingdom Metazoa; phylum Chordata; class Aves; order Passeriformes; family Irenidae; genus Chloropsis; species Chloropsis cyanopogon. Next base: position 46,181 of record WEZZ01013021.1, read on the forward strand.
AAATCAGAGCAACTTGCTTTACTGTTTTGGTGTTGGACCCAGACCAAATTTCCAACCTACCCTGACGTAGGACCAGAAAATCTGCACCACTTCCTTGGCTGTCCTGGCATCCTTTGCACCCCAGGCCATGCCAGTAAAAATATATGTACATATAAAAGAGAATACACTTTACTGTAGAAGTGGATCACACACTGCCTGTGCTTCTTGACTTAAAGAACACAGTAGGAAAGAAAAAAAACAACCAACCCAAAAAACTACCCAAGTAATTTTTTTTTCAAACTTAGCAGTAAACTATTAGTCTCAATCTGCACAACTACCACAGATTAAATTCTAAGGAGAATGAAGTAAAGTAAGCAGAGGCAGAGAAGTTATGCTTTCAATATAAGCAGTGTAAGGAGGAGAAGTGATCCAACTGCTTAAATATAATACAGAAATATAATTAAAATATAGGTAAAACATAGACTCTTAATCCTTTTAAAAAGGAATTTTTTTACAGTGGGGGAGCAGATTGTCTGGAGGGAGTCTGCATGAGCTTNAAACCACAGCATTAAATCTGCTGATTCTGGAATCTCAGCGAGCCTAAAAGAAACCTCAGCAGAAGAATAAAGAATCCATTCAGCCACCAACTGGATTCTCAGTCTCACAGGAGCTTCTGATGCTCACTGTGGCACCAACAGCAGTGAAACTCAAATTGTAGTGTCAGAGTACTCAGGTTGTGAGTTGATGTGGATACTGATGTCCAGTGAGTGACTGCAGACTAAACCCAGGTTTTCCCTTCCTAGTCATCCCAGAGCCACCACTCCCAGAGAAAGGGACACTATTTTTTTTTTCTCTCATTCCAATAACACCTGTGAAAAGGAAAGAAATAAAACCCCTGAAACTGTCAGAATGTCTAATACAGATGTTTCACAGGAAAAACAGAAATAAAGGAACCAACTGTGCTCATGTGGTCCTTGCCATACCTCGCTACAGACTACAATGGGATGGATTGTGTGCTCTGTATTCCACAGGGTATCCCCAGGGGATGAGAACCAGCACCCTGCATACTGCCAAACATCTGCAAACAAGCCCAGGGAAACAAAGAAGGCTCTCAGGGTCCTGCATGATAACTTTGATGTGTTTTGGATTTTTGAAAGAAGTGTTTGTCCAGGGAAGGATGAAGTCTGGACAGACGTAATGCAGCTGTGAATTTCCAGGGAG
>WEZZ01013022.1:21686-38754 GCA_013400585.1 Chloropsis cyanopogon
GCCCGGCCGGGCCGCGGCTTTGCCTCACAGAAACTCCGCTATTCCTCCTTTATTTTAGCGGGTTTTCCCCCTTTTTTTGTCCCGGGGCTCGGGGAGCTCCCTGTGTGCGGGTGGGCCGGCAGGAGGAGGCGGGGCGGGGCGGGCTGGGCCCGCCTTGGGGCGGTGCCGTTGAGGCGCCGGTTGGGCGGTGCTCGCTGAGGGCGGGCGGGTCCGTGAGGGGAGAGGCGGGGCCGTGGTGGCTTCAGAGCTCTCGGTGAGGGGTGTTAGCGGCTCCTGAGGGTTTTATCTGCTCCAGGGTGGCCCCTGTGCAGCTCCTGAGGGTTTTGTCAGACCCAGTGCGGGTTTTAGTGCTGAAAGAGGCTCCAGGAGAGCTGGGAAGGGACCTGGGATAAGGGGGAACGGCTCCCACTGCCAGGGCAAGATGGGATTTTGGGGAAAAATCCTCTCTGTGAGGTGGTGAGGAACTGGCACGCATAGCTCAGAGAAGCCTTGTGAAGGCTGCCCTAGAACCGAGCCTAGACAGAGTTAAATAATAAAGCAGGGATTAATTAAAAGGATTTCCTCACTGGATCCACCTTGGGCAGCACCAGAGCCCAGCCAGGGCTGCACCCAAGGTGAAGGATTTTGTGTGAGTGTCTCAATGACTTAACTCCCTGACAGGGTTCCTCTTCCTTTGCTCGGTTTTTCCTCAGCCCAAAAAAAGATTTAAATTTTTTTTTTAGTATGTTTATTTGTATCTCTGACGGGCAGAGGAGGGGGCTGAGACACTTGGAGGTTTTGTTTAACGTGTTCTGCAGTTTGGGGCTGCAATNGGATTTTGTGTGAGTGTCTCAATGACTTAACTCCCTGACAGGGTTCCTCTTCCTTTGCTCGGTTTTTCCTCAGCCCAAAAAAAAATTTATTATTTTTTTAATATGTTTATTTGTACCTCTGACGGGCAGAGGTGGGGGTTGAGACACTTGGAGGTTTTATTTAACATGTTCTGCAGTTTGGGGCTGCAATTTGGGGTTCCTGGGGTCGGCTGTGAGGCACTGGCAGCAATTTGGGAGGAGAGGGCACAGCCTGAGGGGGCTTCCAATCCTTGGGGTTTCACTTGAGGGAACACTCAGGGATGAAGGATTGCTTGGGACCTAAACCAGTCAAAACCAGAGACCAAACTGTGGTGGTTTTGCCTTCCCTGTTAAACCCCAGCCTTTCAGGGGCACCGCTGAGCTCCTGTCACTGAGGGTGTTGCTTTTGCTGGCAGGTCCGAGCTGACTCCTGCTGATTCCTCCTCTGGAACGGGCTGCTCAAAGGCCAGCAGCAGCAGCAGATGAGCCTGTAGAGCTGCGAGCAGAGCTCCAGGAAGGCAGAGAAGCCATGGCAGAGAGCTCCCCTCCTTCCCCTGGGCTCCGGCCCCCCACCAGGGCCAAGCGTCTGTCGGATTCCGCGCTGCAGCTGCAGGCCCTGCAGTCGGCGAAGAAAGCCTGCGTGCTGAGCCGTGGCTGCAGCACCCCAGAGCCTGCAGGGAACCCTCTGCTGCCTTCCCCAGGCTCTGCCTGCTCCCTTTTCCTGGATGAGAGCGGCCAGGAGGAGCTGGCAGCCAGGATTTCCAAGTACAACGACGTGGCCATTTCGCTGGACGTCAGCCGCTGCTTCGATGACAGCGAGCTGGACGATTCCCTGCTGGAGCTGTCGGGCAGCGAGAAAGGGAATTCTCCCTTTGATTACACCGAGGAGGAGATCCAGGAGATCTTGGCTGATGATTCCAGGGAAGCTGAGCAGCAGCAGCACCTCGCTGGGGGAAGGCAGCTGAGCCCGAGTGCGAGCGGAGAGAGCGACGAGGCCGAGACATCGCGCGCCGAGGCGGCCTCAGGGCTCACAGAGGCAGCCCAGGAGCCTCCCTCAGGCAGCTCTGAGGGTGATCCTGCCTTTTTGGGTGGCAGTGCTGCTCTGGATGGGGCTCAGAGGCTGCAGCAGGAGCTGGAGCTTGACCTGCAGGAGCTGCTGAGCCTGAGCCCGTTCGCTGCCGCCGCCTGCGCCGCCGAGGCTCTGGAGGAGAACAACCTGGAAAGAGAAGCTTTGGATGCCATGATAGATGATTGCTTGGGGTATTCCACAGGGAGCTGTGCTCCTGAGGAACCCTCAGAAAGGCTGGTGCCTAAAGGGCAGGAAAGCCTGGCTCAGGATTGCCCAGGAAAATCCGTGTCCTTGTCCTTTGGCCAGAGCTCAGGGGATGAGAGTCCAGCAAACGTGTTGCCACCCAAAAAAGAACTTCCCAAAGCAACAACGAGCTGTTTGTCAAAGAAATCAGGCAGTGCAGAGGATGCTGAAGGGGAATCCACAGGAGCTGAGCAGGCACCAGGCAGCACTGAAGTAAACTCACATCTTCATTCTTGGAACTTGAATGTTTTTAATCCCATCCCTTTGAATCTGTCAGTGTGCACACGAGTGCTGTGTTTATACAGGGGAGGTTTTTCAAGTGGATTTTTGTATAACTCTAGAAGCAAAACTTACATGGAAAACTTTTAATACACGTTAATTCCCTTTTTCCTTCCCTTTCCAGTTAAGTGACACAGCTGTAGGCCAGCCTGGGCAGGAGGAGCCACCCAGTGGGAAGGAAAGTGCCAAAGTAATTCCTGTCCCACAGGAGGAGGAGGAAAGGTAATTTCTTAGGAAATCTGCACTTTGAACACCACCCCAGCTCTTTCCTCCACCACTTTGTTGGCCGTGTGTTGCTGGGTTTATTTCTATGTTTAAATTAAATCGCACTGAAATAGTGGGGGAAACAATAAATATTTCACCCGGGAAGAGGGGAAAGAATATCGGGAAATGGGAAAGGAGGTGGGTCAGGCAGTTTGGGTCTGCAGGCAGGACAGAGGAGATGTTGGTGCCTCCCTGGCTGCTCCTCCCGGAGCCGTTCCCTGCAGGTGGCAGCAGCAGAGCGGCTCGGGATGCTGCTCCTGCTCTTCCCGCTCCTGGAGGCGGCACATCGAGGCTTTCCCCCCTCGTTCTGGGCGTTGCTTTTGTGTGAAAAAGAGCTTTTTCTGCTTTTGAGAGCTCCCGTAGTGGCCAGCAGGGCGGTGACCGCCTGGGTGGCTCAGCTGCTCTGCTCTCGGCGCGGTTGATCTTTGGCAGCTTGACTCAAATAAATTCTTTCATTTTTTTTTCAATCCCACAACGGTGCTACAAGAAAGTCATCTCTGCCACGCTTCTTTGCCCTCTCTGTCAACTGTAACCTAATTTAACAAATAACCTAAAAAAAAAATTTAACACAATTTATTGTTTTCAAGGCCAAAACAACGGAGCTGCGTTTCAGAAGCACAGCCTGAGCCAAAGAGACGTTTCTCTCCAGGCTGTGCCAATCCAAGTGAGGAAAAGTGTGGCTATTACCTCAGGTAACCCCCAGGTGGGGTGGGATGAGGCTGGTGAGGAGGGAAAAACTCATCTCCTGGCTGGCTGGGCTTGAATTCTCACTTTGGAGTGTGTTTGTTTTCAGAGGGGAATAAAAAGTGACACTTTATTGCACTGCCATGCACAAAATTCCTGCACAGGAATCAGCCTGGCTCCAGGGCTGGCTCAGAGGAGTTTTGGAGATATCTGGGAATTATTGGGAAGGGGGTTTGGTGTGGAAAATCCTGGGAAAAGCAGAGCTGAGCTCTGGCTTGTTCTGTTGGGGATTAACTTGGTTTTGTCAGTGCACAACTATCCCAGAATCGTCAAAGTTGGAAAACACCTCCAAGGTCATCGAGTTCCCACCTTGTCACCAGCTCAGAGCTCTGAGTGCCACCTCCAGGACTCCAGCACCTCCCTGGAACCTGGGAACTCACACTGGGGCAATCTGGGGCTCATGTGCTGGGATTTGGGCTCAGACTGGGGGAATTGAGCTCAGGTGCTGAGATTTACCCTCAGACTGGGGGAATTGAGCTCAGGTGCTGGGATTTGGGCTCAGACTGAGGGAATTGAGCTCAGGTGCTGGGATTTGGGCTCAGACTGAAGGAATTGAGCTCAGGTGCTGGGATTTGGGCTCAGACTGAGGGAATTGAGCTCAGGTGCTGGGATTTGGGCTCAGACTGAGGGAATTGAGCTCAGGTGCTGGGATTTGGGCTCAGACTGAGGGAATTGAGCTCAGGTGCTGGGATTTGGGCTCAGACTGAGGGAATTGAGCTCAGGTGCTGGGATTTGGGCTCAGACTGAGGGAATTGAGCTCAGGTGCTGGGATTTGGGCTCAGACTGAGGGAATTGAGCTCAGGTGCTGGGATTTGGGCTCAGACTGAGGGAATTGAGCTCAGGTGCTGGGATTTGGGCTCAGACTGAGGGAATTGAGCTCAGGTGCTGGGATTTGGGCTCAGACTGAGGGAATTGAGCTCAGGTGCTGGGATTTGGGCTCAGACTGAGGGAATTGAGCTCAGGTGCTGGGATTTGGGCTCAGACTGAGGGAATTGAGCTCAGGTGCTGGGATTTGGGCTCAGACTGAGGGAATTGAGCTCAGGTGCTGGGATTTGGGCTCAGACTGAGGGAATTGAGCTCAGGTGCTGGGATTTGGGCTCAGACTGAGGGAATTGAGCTCAGGTGCTGGGATTTGGGCTCAGACCGGGGGAATTGAGCTCAGGTGCTGAGATTTACCCTCAGACTGGGGGAATTGAGCTCAGGTGCTGAGATTTGCCCTCAGACTGGGGGAATTGAGCTCAGGTGCTGAGATTTGGGCTCAGACTGAGGGAATTGAGCTCAGGTGCTGGGATTTGGGCTCAGACTGAGGGAATTGAGCTCGGGTGCTGAGATTTACCCTCAGACCGGGGGAATTGAGCTCAGGTGCTGAGATTTAGCCTCAGACTGAGGGAATCTTGAGCTCAGGTGCTGAGATTTGGGCTCAGACTGGGGGAATTGAGCTCGGGTGCTGAGATTTACCCTCAGACCGGGGGAATTGAGCTCAGGTGCTGAGATTTTGCCTCAGACTGAGGGAATCTTGAGCTCAGGTGCTAAGATTTGGGCTCAGACTGAAGGAATTGAGCTCAGGCGCTGGGATTTACCCTCAGACTGAGGGAGTCTTGAGCTCAGGTGCTAAGATTTGGGCTCAGACTGAAGGAATTGAGCTCAGGCGCTGGGATTTACCCTCAGACTGAGGGAGTCTTGAGCTCAGGTGCTAAGATTTGGGCTCAGACTGAAGGAATTGAGCTCAGGCGCTGGGATTTACCCTCAGACTGAGGGAGTCTTGAGCTCAGGTGCTAAGATTTGGGCTCAGACTGAAGGAATTGAGCTCAGGCGCTGGGATTTACCCTCAGACTGAGGGAGTCTTGAGCTCAGGTGCTAAGATTTGGGCTCAGACTGAAGGAATTGAGCTCAGGTGCTGAGATTTACCCTCAGACTGGGGCAATCTTGAGCTCGAGTGCTGAGATTTGGGTTTATTTTTGTCACCTTCTCTGTGTTGCCTCGGCGGTGTCATCCCAGAGCCACGGACTGCGGGGGCGTGGCAAGGAAGGAGTTGCAAAGAGCAGGTTTGGATTTCAGCTGCTGGGTGGTGGGGAGGTGGTGGTGCCAGATCTTTTCTGGGAGTCTGCTAAGTTTGGATTTTCAAAACAATGACTCCCCCCCAGTTTCTCAGTTCTAATCCCAGGGAATTATCTCTAGGGATATTATTGCTACCACACTCACAGGAGAATGCACACTCTATATTTTAACAATTATGAGTAGAAATGAAAAAAAAATATTCTGGTAGCTTGCAGCCAGGGCTCCCTGTGGTTATTTGGAGTGTTCATGGGTGCAATAATTGCCATTTCTTGTGAGGCACAAGGAGCTGACAGTTGTGTGTGTGGAGCCTGCACTCAGGCAGGAACAGCTGCATCGCCACAGGGCTGCTTGCAGAGGATGAACCCGGCATCAGTAATGCAGGCAAAGCTAAAATGGCCTGTTTTCTCTTGCTTGCAAATTAAAAATGCAAGACCTATGTCGTGAGTCACAAAAAATCAGGCAAGGAGCTCTAAACGAGCAAGGCTGACAAGTGAAATGGAGCTCTCTTTGGCTGGGGAAGAACATTGTCTGGGATTCACACAATTTGATTTTCTTATTAGTGCAAAGCTTTCTTATTCCAAATAGCTGGAGGCTTGGAATTCAGCCCAAGAGCCAGCGTGGGCCGTGCCAGCTGTCCCAGGTGAGCTCCTGGGCGGGCTGGCAGTGCCCTGTGTGCTGTGCCCCTGCAGCTGGAGCTGCAGCACGTCCTGGCTGTGGCATTTTGAGCGATCCCAAGGAATTCAGGCAGGAAAATCAGCAGGTTCAGAGCCAGCACGGGGATTCCTTCTGGGAAGCAGTAACTAATATATTGCTGCTACAAATCTTCAGCTCTGTTTTGAGTTGCAAATCTCCTGGCATTTGTCTCAGGGTAATGTTTGCTTTGCTATCCCATCTTTTACATAATCTGTCTGCTCTTCCTTGGATCCTGGCTCTTGCTGCTCTGCTGTCTCAGGGAATTCCAAGCTGGCTACAGCAGAGATTTTGTCTTTTCCCTTCTCCTTGCACTTGCAGGAAATAGAATTTTCATGTCTATAAATACAGCTTCCATATATATAAAATCCATTTTTCAAATATGTATCTTTTATATCTGCATATATCTCATATATATATTCTTATATTGGGTGATTGAGTGCTAAAAGTCACACTGACTAGTTGGAAATAAATCCTTTTATATTCAGAATAAACTTCTCACATTGAGCCATCTCCAGTGTGTTGGGAGACAACCCCATGGCTCAACTTGTGCTTCCTCTCATTCTGCTTTCTAAATGCTGTTAAATCCTAATATATTCATTTATTTGCAGCTTCCCCTAAGAATTTAAATGCTGCAGAGGCTGTGCTGGAGCAGATGTAAAAATGAGCTGTGATTTGAGCATCTGCTTGGCAATGGGGGGCTGATAATTGACCACACAAGATTTCTGCCAGCTGACCATTTGTCAGTGTTTGCACTTTGTTATTGCCCTTTATCCAGCAGTAAATGGAATTATTTCCTTCCTGATGAGATCCTCCTTGGCAATTCTGGGGCTGGATCAGCTACACAAATAATGAGGCTCCAAAAACTGTGTAATTTGGAGCAGAATCACAGAACGGGCTGGGTTGGAAGGGACCTTAAAGATCCTCCTGTTCCACCCCCTGCCATGAGCAGGGAACCTTCCAGTGCTCCAGGCACCTCTGGGAGGCTGAGCTGGCTCCTGTCTGACCTCCTTCCATTTCTTTTCCCAACCAGGACCCCATCAGGAGCTCTCCTTGAGGCTTGCTGTGCTTGCTAGAGGTTTTTCATGCTTTCAAAAATTTTATCAGGCTTCTCACAAGCTGGCAGAAACCTGATAAATTATTTCCTTGGATCTGCCTGGAACTAAAGGGAGAGGAGGAGGAAATACCTTAGAAAGAGGCACAAACCATCTGGTTTTAGTGTAATAACAAAGATCAATATCTTAAAAAAACCAGGCAGTGTGTTTAAGGTGATGGAAAGGGAGAGCAGTGTCAGGGAGCAGATGGAGAAACAAATCTGTGAAATACAAATGAACTCTTTGCTGGCAGACTCTGCCTTGAAAGGCTCTGGTCTCTTGATTGATGCTGAGCTGGCTGAGGGGAAGAAAAACAAACTTAATCTTGAAGCAGTTTTTACCTGCCCAAATTAATTTTGCTTGGATGGAGAGCGGGCAGGGAAGGTGCAGGGCTGGGGCTGTGCTGACATAAAGGAAGAATTCCATTCAGTGGCTGAGCTCAGGAGGGAGATTTCACTTCAAAGCAAATGAAATCCACCTCCAAATCCGAAATTTCAAGAGATGTGGGATGGGGTAAGAATTGATAAAGTGGATTTCTAAGTTTGTGGTGAGGGAGTAAGAACTTCCCTGGGTTCAGAGTGTGAAACTCCTGGTGCAGGAGCTTTTCTAGTGGCAAAGCTGAAATAATCAGAACTCCTGGTTTCTAAATGAGTGGAACTTACCTGAAAACCTCATCCCAAAGCTGTAGTTTGGTCTCAGCTGTTGTGGAAGGAATGAAGATGTGCCCAAGGAGAAAGAACTCCAAAGGTTTTAAGCACTGGGCCATGGCAGCTGAGTTTATCCAGCCCCCTTTCCTCAGGCCAAAAGGCTTCTGAGCCCTGGGGTGGATGCTGAGGCACTGGGATAAGTTCCTCCAAATATTTGGTGGGATTAATCTGCCCCTGGGACTTCCCCTCTTGGAGAGGAGCTCCAACCTTTTCCTGGAGTGAGTCAGGGTGAAGGTTTGTCCAGATCCTTGTCTCTCCTCAGGGGTGAAAAGTGCACCCCTGGCAGAAGGAAATGTTCCCTCTGTTTTTATCACCTGTTCCACCTCTGACTCAGAAGGCCAAGGGAGGGGACTGAGCTGTAGGAAGGCTCAAAATCTGTTAAAAATCATAATTTCTTCTACACTTACTGCAGAGAATGGGAGCTGCTGCGTGCAGTCAGAGTTTGCCTTGGAGAACCTCCCCACCAACCCGTGGATTTCTCAAGAAAAACTTCTGCAAATCCCTTCTAGAAGCAGCAGGTTTTGTCCAGAATTTGTTCTTTTGGGTAAAGAGGAGCTGATCCTGCAGTTTGTGAAGGAGGCTGGGGTTGCTGTGTGCCCTGGGAAGGAGCTGTGATTCACACCCCTCACATGATGGAAAATCCTTGGAGTTTGGACTGGGCAAGGACAGCTCAGTGCTGTGCTGAGAGCTCCTGGGAAGGGCAGAATTCCAGGGAATTGGCTTTTCCCTGAGCTCTGAGTGCAGTCCAGACCAAGCTGCTTTGGCTGGAGCCCTTCTGCTCCCTGCCTGTTCTTGCTGAGAGGAGGAAATAAAACTTTCTGTGCTGTGACAGAGGTGCCAACCCAGTGCCAGGCAGATCTTCCTGCTCCAAACCAGATGTTTGGCCAGTGGTTTTGCAGGATTGACCCCCCCATGGTGAAAACCAGATGGTTTTGCAGTGCAGAAATGTGATTTCCTGAGTTAGGCTCATCCCTGTGCATAAATAAGATCAAAATAAGGCAGCAAAGTTGTTTGTTTTGGTTTTTTTTTTCAAAACACAGATGGGGCAAAGCTTTGTAGCACTCTGAGGCTTGCAGATAACCAAGTCCCTTTGCGTAGTTTGGGTTTTCATCTTGCTTTTCTGAGGCTGTCTAAAGTTGGTGGGGTTTTGTCTCGCTATTTCAGAACATGCAAATGAGAGGATTTAAGGTGGGTGCAGCACTTGGTGAGGAAAATTTCCTTTTTGTTTGAAGTCCAACCTTCAGCCTCTGTGGTGGGCCAGGGAGAAGGAGCTTTGCAAAGAAGGGGAATCAGGCAGAATTCCTGAAAAGGGGCTTTGATGTTCCCACTCCTCAAGGTGCCTTCTAAGGATGTGGTTTCACTTTGAAAACCTGCTTCCAAGAAAACCAGGTACCAGCTGCAAGCACCAAGGAAATGGAGATTTGTTTTCAGAGATGCTGCTGCTCCAGCCTCATCCAAATGCTCCTCTCCTGTTTGTTTTAACTTTTTGACTGATTTTTTTTTTGCAGAAATTCCCCAAATTCCAACCCATCCCAGTGGGTGAGCAAGAACTTGGCCAAACACCACAATTTCCAGAGAATTCCTGAACACTTCCAGTGCAACCCCGTTGGATTTTGCTGCTGAGGGGCTGTGCTGGTTCTTGTCCTGCTTTTAGAGGTGTTAATTGGTCTGGTTTTCAGTGGCTTGAAGTTTCATTTGTAACTTCTTCTCCAAAAGCATCTCATGAGCTTTACACTTGAGTTTATAAATATTTTGCAGCTTTTAGATGTCATTTTCTTCTTGTCTGTGCTACTGAGCAACTCCAAATGAGTTGGAGGTGGAGAAGTTGATCTTCCCAATGTTCTTCCCAGGGGTGCCAGCAGGGCCTTGTGACTCCTTTAGGTATTTATAGGTGGAATTTTGGAGAGCAAATTAAGTTTATTCAGGCAGCAAATCATCTCATATTTTTATCACCGCAATCTGACTATTTTTGGAGATGCTTTTGGCTCATGTGATCTTAAAGAAATCAAAATTTTGGCTCAGTACTGATTTTTTTTTTAACGTTATGGTTCACAGATTTTATTCTGTGGCTCCCAGGACTTTGGAAAAGAGGCAAAGTTTCTCCCTGCCCTGAATGTGCAGTGGCTGAGACAGGGAGAATGGAAATAATTTGTCCAAAGGATCAGCAGTGAAGCTTGGAGCAGAACCTGACTGCACAAACTCCCAGATATCACAGAATTTAGGGACATTTTTGGGGCTGGGGCATGGCCAGTGCCAGGCCTTTGTGATGTGTCAGGTCCTTGGTACCACCAGAGCCTCCCAGGTGATTTTTACCTCTGTAAATTGTGAGGTTTGCATTGAGGGAGAAGGAGAAATCCCTTGGAAGCACGTCAGTGTTGTCAGTTGTTCCTGGTTTTTAAACCAGTGAAGCCCACAAATTCAATTCTTTGAGAAAGGAATCCTTCACCTGTGGGCTGGGGACAATTTCACCTGAAATCCGCGGAATCCCAGGATGGTTTGGGTTGGAACAGACACAAAGATCATTCAGATCATCTCAGTCAGGGCAGGGACACCTCCCACTATCCCAATTTTCTCCAATTCTTGTCCAACCCAGCCTTGGACACTTCCAGGATGGAAATTCTCAGCAAGCAGCTCTTGAGGTGCCAGGGAGGTGCTGATGGTGCCTCCATCCCCTCGGGCAGGAGGGGCTTCGTGTTCCCTCTGCCCTTTGGGAAGGGTTTAGGCTCCTGGGCAGCTTTAGGGCTGCAAATTTCCTTCTTTGACACTGCAAGTGATTCACATCTGAGCGGTGGAGAGAGGAGGGAGGGATTGTGGTGAAGCCTCCGTGGAAGGACAGAATGTTTTGCTGTGTGTTTGCTGTTAGAGAGAAGCCAAGGGTCCTGCTGATGATTTTTGCTGTGGTAGAACCCAGTGATATCAATAAAAACTGGAATTAAACTGGCTTTGTGCAAGCCCCACGTGAGCTCTGATGAAATGCCTCACAATTAAAAATTTAATAGTGTTCATCAATGCATTGCAGCCTGCTGGGAAACAATGAGACTGAAATGAAACCACTGTGTGGGGGTTTTATTTTTCTGCCTTCCTCTCAAAAACTACCCAGCCCTGTAAGGAGGAAGAAATTCAATCCTCACACGGGAAATAGTGGAAACTGGTAATATTCTCCTTTTGGTTTGGGAGGATATTTGGGTGCAGAACAGATCTGGATGGTATAATCGGTTTTATTTAGCAGTTGGTGCCATTAAAGGTGGAGGTTTTGTGAGTTCAAGAGGACGAGGATGCTGCAAAGTGTCCAATGCCATCGTGGGGCTCTGTCATTATTGCCACCCAATGGCTCTGCAGCCAGCACAGTGTCCAGATCCCAAGGAAAAAGAAGATTTTTCTGGCTGCCAGCTTTGCTGCCTCCATCTGGGAATCTGAAATTCAAGCTGTGCCTTCCCCAGCTCTGTCACTAATAATGAAGATTCTTCATTTGGAACTTACTTAACCAAAATTGAGGCTGAAGGAGAAAGCAGCTCCTTTTTTCCTCGAGACGTGTGGGCTGCAGCAGCACCAAGGGGGAAGAACAGCATCATTTTCATGCCTGAGGTCACCAGACAATTCAATAGACACCAGATTTGTGGAGCAAACAGAAGATATTTTAGCATAACAAGCGCGATGATCGGGCAGCTTTTTAACAAACGCTGGAAAAGCTGATTGAATTTGGGCAGCTCCGCTTCCAGACGAGGCTCTAATAGCTCATTACACGTCGTTAGGAAGGTTTTTTTTTTTTTTTTTTNNNNTTTTTTTTTTTTTTTTTTTTTTTTTTTTTGCTGCAAATCTAGGGGAAATTACATTTGGTGGAACATATGGTGTCATCTTCAGCTCTCTCCTCGGGAAGCTCGGGCCGTGTTTTACTGGGGGAAAAATGGATGTGCAGCTGTGACATTGGCTTTGGAGCGATGTCACCTTTCCCGTCTTTGGCAGCCTGCTCCTCTCCCTTGGCATCTCCATCACCAGCTGAGATTGTGCTAACACTTCCCTCCGTGTAGGTGTTTCCTCCTCGCTTTCTCTCGAAGTGGCAGGGAATCAAAATGCCTCGTGGCTCCGTTTTCCCGGAGCCTGGTGGCCCGGGGGAGGGGGTGACAAGCGGCTGGGGCTGTGTTGTGAGTTGGGAAGGACACGCTGTGCAGGATTGTTTGCTCCACACTTCCTCCCGCGGCTCCTCTTTGCTAAACTCGCGGGGGAGGAATCTATCGGCTAAATTGTACTTGTAGGCATAATATTACAGTGCTGGGAAGGAGGGAGGAGAGCGGTGCTGAACTCGGAACACGCCCTGGGTGTGCTGGCGAAGGGTTTTTGTTCGCAGCTCTCTGCTCCTATTGTGCCCCAAATCTCTGCTCACTTGGTTCTGGGGAATCAATGGGATTTATCCCGAGCCAGCTGGGGTAAATCTCTTTGCTTTCAGAGATCAGCAGGGAATCAGCCTCTCCGGGATCCCTGGCACTGCAGCCCACTCCCACTTGCTGCTTTTTAGTATTTTTTTTTGAAACCTCCCTTTTTTGCAGCTCCCGCTTCCAACAATGAGTCAAAATCAGCAGTCAGGGCAGAAACACGTGGGGGGACGTGGGTGGGCTGGAGGGTGGGCTGTGCTGTGGCCCAGCATGACTTCCCTCCGTGTGTCTTGGGTTTATTTTTGCTCGTTCTCTTGCCTTTATTGACTGTAAAACACCTCAGGAGTATCTTTTGGCAGCTGCCATGGGTTTAGGGTTGAGCTCACAGTGGCTGACTCTCATGGGTTACAGTGGAATTTAATACCCAGACAGCAGTTAAGCTTTGATGTTTATGACCCTCAGAACAGCAGCGTTTTAAGTAACTTTATTCTCCTATAACCTTTCCCTAAAGTGTGGATTTACTCCATGACTTCAATTCAGAGTGGCTGAAAAATTTCCTTGAGGGGAATCACTTGAACTGAGTGATCTGGAGTCCCTGTCTGAGCTGAATTCTGCCAGCCCACATTTGCTTCTCCTCACAAACAACATTTCCTTACTCTCCAAGCCTGCAGTTATGGGTTATCAAATGCAGGTTATCAAAATAACCCTGGCACCTCCTGCCACGTGTGAATATTGAACTCTGCCCCACGCTGACACCTTCAATTTAATTCTGTTCCACCAAATGAGTGAGCACATCTCTGTCAGGAAAGAAATAGCTTAAACCTGTCCCTAGGGAGCAACAACTGTGAAAAAAAAAGGGATATAGTCTGAATTCCCAGGGACAAGTGGCTTTAAAACATCCACACAACCCCTCAAGCTGCCAAGTGACCAGGCTGGATTTCCTCTGGAGCTGCTCCCCGGGGCTTGCTCGGCTGTCTGCCCCAGGATTAGCAGAGAGCATCTCCCTTATCGTTTTGCACATGCTGTACCATCTGTCCCAAATCTCCCTTTGTAGGGCTCTGGATTCCAAATGTTATTTCTTCCTTGGGAGATAACAGACGTGGCTGAAGGATTTTGTTAGGTAGGGCTGGGGTGCTATTTATGGTGCAAGTTTTTTATGTCCTGCAGCCACAACCAACTTTGAATCTCCCTGGGTTTCTCCACCCAGACACTGAGAAAATATTTTAGCTTGTAGATCTGTTTAGGATTTAGGTCTGGGAAATACAAAGTTCCTCAGTTTTAGGCTGTGTGTGCTGCTCAAAGCAGGTGAAGATGAAATAATTAAATTCAGGCATTGCAAGGACACAAGAGATGCCTTTAACCTTTTATTGTACATTATAAAATGTTTATTGCTCTGTCTGGATCAGAGGTGGTGACCTCTCCTTCTTGGTGATGGAAGAGTATGTTCAGGCAAAGGATCCTGGAGACACCTTTGGGGTTGGCCTGGCTGGAAGCAGCACATCTTCAGGAGAACTTCCCAGTGCCCGTTTCCCAACCCAGCTCTGTGGGAGCAGCTGGTGACAGGGGAAGAGGAGAGATGGCAGCTCCTCCCTGCCAGGCTGTCCCTGTGCAGGAACCCCCAAGCCAGGCTCCTCCAAACCTTCCTCAGGCCAACCTCTGTTGGCATTTGATGGAGCAAGTCGGACCCTGCCTCATCCCCTAAGTGCGTGTGGAGTGGTTTTGTGGAGGAATTAAATAAATACAGAATACCCCATGGCACACTGCAAAGAGTTCATCTTTTCCATGTCATGGTCCTGCATCTCCCAGCTCTCCAGAGCACCAGCAATCCCCAGGGATCCTGTCAGCTTACAGACACCCAGCACTTCCTCAGGGAGACAGGAGAAGCCCAGCCCCTCTCCCATCCATCCTCATCCCTTTTTGGGAAGGGCTGTCTCCAGCAGCCTGCTGCCGTTCCGACGTCAGAGCAGCACAGGCAGGATGTGTGAGGAGAACCAGCCCTTCCCACACAGAAACTTGACTAAAAGAAGCATTTGAAGAACTTAAGCCCTCAGAAAAAATGCCCCTCAGGCCAGAGCCTTCCACCATAAACAGCTCTTGCCCCTGGAGACCTTGCATAGCAACCGGTATCATCAGGTATTTTGTCTTTTTCTGGTTTTTTTTTTTGCTGTCTGGCTACATTTTTATGGACCTCTTATCCCATTGGTGGTGGACTCAGGCCCAGCAGAAAATACCACGAAGAAAATGATTGAAATTATCCTGGAAGCTAAAGAACAGCTTCTGGTGTCCCCTCATGTTGGTCTGTGCCTCAGTGTTCCCCGATTTTTCTGAGGTGAAGAGCACCAGTGTGAGAGAGGAGAGACGGCAGCAGTGGAGAATGTGCTGCAGCCCGGCTGGAGAGCAGCCAGGGAAATTCTCCTGGTGGAAATGGAAACTGGGGGATGCCTTTTTTTGTTTGAAAAACCCACCTGCAAGACGTGTTACACGACACACATCGATGAACGAAGCAAGGCCCGGGCACACCGCAGCCAAAATTTGGCTTTTTGGTGGTGTTTGCCATGAGCTTCCCTCCAGTCCTGCTCAGAGAGGGATGCCTGGGAATACTGTCAGGGTGGAGTGACAGTGAGACCAGAGAAAGACACAACAGAACCTTGTGCACTCCCAAAAACCAGCAAAACTGTCCCAGAAGATGGAGCGTGAGGGTGGAAAGGAGATTGCTCCAAGCCAGGTGATTCACAGATCACTCCAGCATCACTGATTCCTCTCCATCTCCTTTGTTTGGGTGGCAGGGTTGGTTTGTTTTGCAGGATTTCCCTTCCTGGCCAGATGTTTTTCGGAACACAGATGAGGAGTGACAATCACGAGGTCTTGTTTTGCAAATCGCTCCCACAATGTTTCACCTCCCCAGTCGTCGCGGCTCGGAGGGAGAGGGAGGGATGGAGTCCATCTCTCAGGTGGCAGGCTGTCATGCTTCAATGATGTTCACTGAGGGCTTGTTTTTTGGAAACTAGGAGAGAAAACAGGAAAAACGGATGTAGAGAAGGGAAAAATCACATCAGAGCTCAGTGCAGGTCGTGTTTTGTGAAAATTCTCCTTCCCACCCCTTCATGGTGATGGAAGAGGGTCAGAGTTGAGGTTTTAGGCTTGTGGGGTTCATCACTGCTTCTGAACCATCATAAATCGGTGAACTATTAAAAATACTAAATAAATATGGTGGGGATGTGAACAGAAACACGAGGAATTTAAATTAATTGAAATAAGCTGGGATAAATTAAAACCTTGACCTATTTACACTTCGACATCGTGTGTGTTACCATGTTTGCTCCTGCTGATTAACTCTCCAGTTAATTACAGGAGCACTGTCCTCTTTGCCACGTGCTGCTGTGGGAGGACCCAAGGAACTCTTTTTTTTTTTTTTTTTTCATCTAAAAATGCTCAGATCATCCAGAAACGTGGCTTGAAATCTGATTTCTGGCGGCCACGCAGGCTCCAGGAGGTGGGAGGGAAGCGCTGCTGTCCTGATCAGCAGGGCCGTGGGTGTGGAGGGTGTTCCCGCATCCCGCCTGAAAGGGAAGGATTTTCACCAGAGGCTTTTTTTGGGCTGATTTAGCACAAATCGAGCACTCACCTTGCTCCGCAGGAGGCCCCCGCCCTGGTGCTCGGGTGTGCTGTTCTCCGAGGCGCTCTTGGCTTTCTCCTTGCTGTTGTTGGGCTCGTTGTCTTTGATGATATCGTACTGTCTGCAGAACAGGGCGATCACCCCTGCCGGGAGAGAGCATCTCCATCACCCCGAGGAGATCAGCAGAGATCACAGATCCCTCTGGCCAGCCTTGGCAGCGTTCCCGCTTCCTCCCAGCCTCAGCCAGGCTCTTCCCTCCCCTTAATTCCACCCTAAACTCGTTAGGCAGGACGACAGAAGATTAATTCTAGTCCAGCCTCGCTGTTATGAAGTGTTCTAAGCTCTGCATTTGGACCTCGACCAACACCGACCCCGCGGTTCAGCGAGCACTGCAGCTCCTGGAATTTGTGCCTGGTGGCAAATGTGTCCTCTGGAGCTGGCAGAGGAGAGGTTCTGAACCTGCCAGCACCTGCAAACGGGCACCAGCACAAGCTGCGAGTGGAAATTTCCTCCCACACCCCCTCCAGGCACGTGGAGAGGGAAGCAGGGGCAGCCGTGGCACGTAAGATGACTGCAAATGTCTGTCTGAGAAGCTTTTATGTGATGTTTCCACCAAATAACATCTCTGCCTGAGGATTCCAGACACGTAGGTGAAGTGGATCCAGGCAGATGCTGCTTTTACCTCCCTGAAAAAAAATCTTCCTTAATAGCCAAATATATTTAAATCTTCCAGCATCACATCATGAGCTGCTCTATAAAATGAGCGTGGCAGTTGCCCCCAGGCTGTAGTGATAAACACAGTGGCCCAAATTCTTTCTTTGGGAATGTGGGTGAATGGCTGATTCCAGGAGAAAAGGAGTTAACATTTGCCACAGCCACTGCTTGTGTGATTTCTGTGGGTAAAACTGACACACAAAGAAGGAAAATGCCATGAAAAATTCCGGGAACACAAGAGCTGGGGCTTGGCCCGGTCAGAGCTCTGGGCACGGACTGGTTCCCTTTGGATTTTCCCAAATATTGTCACACAGGACAGGGTAAAAGCTGGAAGGAGATTTTTGTGTATTGAGACATTTTAAAGAACCCATTTGATGCAGAGAGATTCTG
>WEZZ01013022.1:39453-52604 GCA_013400585.1 Chloropsis cyanopogon
ATAAATAAAATTATAAATTATAAAATTATAACATTATAAATATAAATATAAAATATAAATATAAATTAGTGGGTGTGGAGAGCAAGACTCTTAAATCTCTGTTTTGCCTATGCATTGGAGTCATAGAATATCCAGAAATTACTGCAGCCTGTAATATCTGAAGGCCTCAAGGCGTATCCTGTTGGATATTTGGATCCCTGGAAACATTCCAGGACAGGGCTTGGAGCAACCTGCTCTGGTGGAAGGTTGGGTGGGACAAAATGATCTTTATGTCCCTTCCAACCCAAACCATCCCATGATTCTGTGGCTGAGGGCATCATCATCAGGGCAGTCTGGAACAAAATGAGATTACAGGATTAGGGAACTGCTTCCATCAAATCCATTTTCTGCTCCCTGGTGGACCAAACTCGAGCTGCAAAGCCCAGCTTGAGGTGCCCTTACAGCTGAGAACTCCATTTTTTTTTTTGGAGAAAGGGTTTCTTCCATGGTTCCACGTGCAGCCAGGCATCCCTAAGGATATCCCATGGATATTATTTGGACAGAGGGTTAGGACTGACCTNTCACCCCTGCCGGGAGAGAGCATCTCCATCGCACCGAGGAGATCAGCAGAGATCACAGATCCCTCTGGCCAGCCTCGGCAGCGTTCCCGCTTCCTCCCAGCCTCAGCCAGGCTCTTCCCTCCCCTTAATTCCACCCTAAACTCGTTAGGCAGGACGACAGAAGATTAATTCTAGTCCAGCCTCGCTGTTATGAAGTGTTCTAAGCTCTGCATTTGGACCTCGACCAACACCGACCCCGCGGTTCAGCGAGCACTGCAGCTCCTGGAATTTGTGCCTGGTGGCAAATGTGTCCTCTGGAGCTGGCAGAGGAGAGGTTCTGAACCTGCCAGCACCTGCAAACGGGCACCAGCACAAGCTGCGAGTGGAAATTTCCTCCCACACCCCCTCCAGGCACGTGGAGAGGGAAGCAGGGGCAGCCGTGGCACGTAAGATGACTGCAAATGTCTGTCTGAGAAGCTTTTATGTGATGTTTCCACCAAATAACATCTCTGCCTGAGGATTCCAGACACGTAGGTGAAGTGGATCCAGGCAGATGCTGCTTTTACCTCCCTGAAAAAAAATCTTCCTTAATAGCCAAATATATTTAAATCTTCCAGCATCACATCATGAGCTGCTCTATAAAATGAGCGTGGCAGTTGCCCCCAGGCTGTAGTGATAAACACAGTGGCCCAAATTCTTTCTTTGGGAATGTGGGTGAATGGCTGATTCCAGGAGAAAAGGAGTTAACATTTGCCACAGCCACTGCTTGTGTGATTTCTGTGGGTAAAACTGACACACAAAGAAGGAAAATGCCATGAAAAATTCCGGGAACACAAGAGCTGGGGCTTGGCCCGGTCAGAGCTCTGGGCACGGACTGGTTCCCTTTGGATTTTCCCAAATATTGTCACACAGGACAGGGTAAAAGCTGAAGGAGATTTTTGTGTATTGAGACATTTTAAAGAACCCATTTGATGCAGAGAGATTCTGCCCACACCCCTTTTGCTTTTGAAATGTAAGGAATTTGTCTGGAAGGGAAATTGTGGGATTAGCAAATTCTTTGTTCCCAGCTGATCTCAGTCTCAGATTATTCTACAGCGGGAGATGAATCAGTTGTTCAGTCACCCCATGTAATTATTCATGATTATTTTCCCTGGCAGGGCATTGAAACTGGGATGTGCTCAACTAAAACATGGCATAAATGCTGAAAAAATAATGGCCTGGAGGTTCTGCAAATCTTCTAAGTTCGTTTTGGTTTTCATGTGACTGTTGGCTTTAGGAATAATTGCTGTCCTGTCTCTGGAGATGGAAATAAGGGGGGAAAAAAATTATTATGCATGGATCTGATTCTGTGTCACCTGGATTCCTGCATCCCTTTCTGTGATGGGGAAATTTCTGTGGAATATATATTAAAAAANAGAGGGGCAGGAGCACCTGCTGGCCACGCTCTGCCCGATGCACCCCAGGTTACCATGGCCCTCCTGGCCTCAAGGGCACACTCGCATTACAGCCCGAGATCTCCTCTTTTCTCATGCTTCGGGAGGCTCCGCATTTGCAGCCGTCTGTACCCGAAGGCGAGAGGCTGCACCGCAGCCCTGCCCTGCCCTGCCCTGCCCTGCCCTGCCCTGCCCTGCCCCCAGGGCTGTCTGAGCTCGGTGGTGGATCAGCAATTCCCTCCCTGGCTCCTCACTCACCCCAGGAAGGTTTGGGATGTTTTAAGTGTTCTTAGAGAGCTTTAATTAGTGCTTTGTATCCTCCTAACCACCCTCAACACAGCATATCTCAGTAGCTGGGAGATCTCTCTGCCTCAGTTTCATTAGAGAAATATAAACATAAATACAAACATAAAATTATAAATATAAATATAAATATAAATATAAATATAAATATAAATATAAATATAAATATAAATATAAATATAAATATAAATATAAATATAAATTAGTGGGTGTGGAGAGCAAGACTCTTAAATCTCTGTTTTGCCTATGCATTGGAGTCATAGAATATCCAGAAATTACTGCAGCCTGTAATATCTGAAGGCCTCAAGGCATATCCTGTTGGATATTTGGATCCCTGGAAACATTCCAGGACAGGGCTTGGAGCAACCTGCTCTGGTGGAAGGTTGGGTGGGACAAAATGATCTTTATGTCCCTTCCAACCCAAACCATCCCATGATTCTGTGGCTGAGGGCATCATAATCAGGGCAGTCTGGAACAAAATGAGATTACAGGATTAGGGAACTGCTTCCATCAAATCCATTTTCTGCTCCCTGGTGGACCAAACTCGAGCTGCAAAGCCCAGCTTGAGGTGCCCTTACAGCTGAGAACTCCATTTTTTTTTTTGGAGAAAGGGTTTCTTCCATGGTTCCACGTGCAGCCAGGCATCCCTAAGGATATCCCATGGATATTATTTGGACAGAGGGTTAGGACTGACCTGCCCACATGAACAACACCACGACAATGATGAGGATTTCCCCCGCTCGCAGCTGTTGGTTCTTCTTCGCCATCTCCTTCATTGTCACCTCATCTGCACCAGGGCAAAGAGACACCGTGAGACCCAAAGCCCAGCTCAGAGCCTGGTTTAGGAGCACCCCCGACCCCAGCCAGGGAGTCAGGGGCAGAGCCAGCAGGGAGAGAGCCCTGGCACTCCTCAGGATCAGGATTTAGGAAGGAATTCCTCCCTGTGAGGGTGGAGAGCGGCTGGGATGGATTTCCCAGAGAAGCTGTGGCTGCTCCATGCCTGGAAGTGTCCAAGGCCGGCTTGGAGCACCCTGGGACAGTGGAAGTGTCCCTGTCCATGGCAGGGGAAGGAACAGGATGAGCTTTATGTCCCTTCCAGCCCAAAGCAGTGTGGGATTCCAGGATTCATCCTGTGACATCCTGAGGGGACAGGGCAGTGTTGTCTGTCCCCGTGGCTGCTCTGTCTGCTGTCCCTGTCTCTGTCAGTGCCATCTGCCCCTGTCACAAAGCCTTGCATGCTCCAGCAGCTCCAGCTCAGGAGCGTGGACAGCCTGGCAGGATATTTTTCAGCGGAGCCCTGGGATTCAGAAAGGAGCAGAGCTTTTTTTTTGCAGGGCATAATTTGCCTCTTTGGCTTCAAAGCATTGAGGAGATTACAGTTCAGGCCCCCAGGAAAGGAGCAGTGCTCCTCTTAGTGCTTCCAGATCAGCAGCAATTCAGGATTTACAGCCTCCAAATCAGTTTAATAAAGAGAGTCAAGGGCTCACAAACTCAGAACCACGGCCAAAAGCCCTGGAACAAGCCAGGCCCTCAGCAGGCAGGGAGGGACCTGGGTGTCCCCACAGCCCTGCACTGCCAGGCCCTCTTTGGAGCAGGATTCTTGCTGACAGAGCTCCTCAAGAGCCTGGTTTGGCTAAAGAGGAACAACTGAAGGAGTTGCCAGTGAGGAAGTGCCTGATTTTCTCCGTGGAGATAATGAAAACCCAGCTGGATGTGATCCTGGACAACCTGCTCTGCTTGACTCTGCCTGGGTGATCTCAAAAGGTCCCTTCCAACCTCAGCTCTCTGTGATTTGGCAGAAATATTGAAAATGTAAGAAAAGTGGGAGCCTCTGGGTATTTTTTTTCCCTGAAACCCAAGCACAGGAGGCCCCTGAATCCCACAAGTGCCATCCAGGGGAGCTGCTTCCACATGGCTGGCCAGGAATTTCCCCTGGCATTCTGCACTTGTTGGGAGCAGGACACAGAGCTGAAAACTTCTTCCTCCTCCTGACTTTGTTAAATCCCATCTGAGGTGGGAGAAGGAGCAGCCACCTCCAGCAGCACCTCCAGCACATCCTGAGAGGACACTCAGCCCCGTGAGTGTTCATCCCCCAGGGTTTATCCTCTTTATCTCACTGGCTTTATCCTGTTTATCCCCCAGGGTTTATCCTATTTATCCCAGAGGGTTTCTCCCAGCTCCTCTCACCACACAGGCTCCTGGTTCCTCTCTGCAGAGCCCTGTGTCCCAGGGGCCACGTAGGAACTCACCCACACTTGCCTTTATTTTTAGAGGCTAGTTTCTCAGCTTCCCTGGGGGTCTTGAAGAGGACTGGCTCACTGGCAGGGCTCTGGCCTTGGATGCTGATGGCCTGGACATGCACAATGTACTCAGTGTCCTCCTCCAGGTCCCAGAGGGCACAGGAGCGGGTGGTGGTGTTCACCTCCTGGATGAAGCGCAGCATCCGCACGTCCTTCTTCTGGAAGCCGAGAGAGGAGAGCACAGAGTGGTGGAGAGGCCTCCCCGTGTGCATCTGCTGGCACCTCAGGCCACTGATGGCTGCCCTGCCCACCACGTGGGTCTGGAGGAACCATCAGATCCACCATCCATCATCAGAAACCATCAGAGAAGCCATTCCCTCTCTGCAGCCACCGAGGCACAGAGGGAACGGGGGAGCCAAATCCCCTCCAGGACCACGAGGGACAGGACTGGGCTCAAACTGCAGCGAGAGGATTTGGGAACCAAGGAGACCTGGGGGGAGATGGATGTGGCTGAAATTGGGTAACTCTAGGCACAATACCTGCTGGGAAATTGCAAATCCAATGACAACTTCATCTTCCAGGACATCCCAAGTGACCACGGCCGAGTTGGCTTTCAGGTGTTTGACTGTGACATTCACTGGAGCTGATGGGCTGTCTGCAAGGAGGGAGAGCAGAGCCTTTAGAGGGACAGGAAAGGA
Organism: Chloropsis cyanopogon; assembly: GCA_013400585.1. NCBI lineage: Eukaryota > Metazoa > Chordata > Aves > Passeriformes > Irenidae > Chloropsis > Chloropsis cyanopogon. The sequence continues at coordinate 44,667 of WEZZ01013022.1, forward strand.
GTGGGAAAGGACCTTCCTCAGGATCTGCTTTGGATTTGTGACCTGGAAATTCCTCAACCGTTGGATGTTCGTTGCTAAACGAACTCTTGCTGGTTTATGAAGTGCCCAAAGGCTGAATTAGGGCCTGGATCGAGGATAATTCAGTTAAGAGCAGGAATGTATTGAGCAATGAAGCTGCTCAGTTCCCAGGGTGGAGCTAGGAGATGTCACCTGAGAACATGAGTTACATTCAACACGGGTTCAAAGTGATAGAGGGGAAATTTAAGCTAAATACAGAGAAGAAATCCCTCCCTGTGAGGGTGGTGGAGGTGGCCCAGAGCAGCTGTGGAAGTGTCCCTGGAAGTGTCCAAGGCCAGGTTGGAGCAACCTGGGACAGTGCAAAGTGTCCCTGCCCATGGCAGGGCATGGGACTGGCTGATCCTCCTGTCCCCTCCACCCCAAACCATTCCAGGGCTCCGTGTGTGAAATACCCAACCCTTGGGAAGAATTTCTTGGACACCACAGCCGAGCCCTGAGCAGCTCATTCATCCCCTCCTCCCCAGCCACACTTTTCCCTGTTTTTCCCTGTTACAGCCTGACAGTGACAGCTGGGAGGAAATTCTGTGCACACTGAATGCTTTGATGAGCATTCCAGAGGTTTGAAAGGCAGGAATGGAGTAACTGGGAGAGTTTCTTTTGGTTTTCCCTGGCAGAAAATCTTTCTTACAACGTTTTGTGGCTGATGCCAGAGCACAACCAGCGAGCATCCACTTGGAGCTGCCAGGATATTGTCATGTGGAAAGGGCAGGCCAGGAAAGCAGGAGCCTGAGGCTCTGTGTTTATTCCCAGTTCTAAAGCACAGCTGAATTTCCAGCAGGATCCTCCCAGCCTTGCCAAGGAGAGCTGCACAACCTCCTCAGGAGCCTCTTCCCAAGGGAGCTGCCCAGTCCAAAGCCCTCCCTGGCATCTCGAGGGAAGGTTTTACCCCCCAGGCTTGGCACAGATCTCACAGCTGGACTCTGTTCCTTCTCCTCTGGTCAAATTTAATTCACAATCTTCAGCTTTGCTCTGAACCCAAAGCAGTGAATGCTCTGAGTAGCCCCAGGAGGTCAGTAGGGTGAGGAAGAGTTGTTTTATTCCAACTTTTATGAGAAATTAATATTTTTATTTCATTATAACCACCCCTTTGGGACTGGGACAGGTCACCAGTACAAGAGGGGTGCACTTGTGCCCGTCTCCAGTGACACTTGTTGGATTTATGGTCATTCCCAGGTGCCTGGATGGGGCTGGAAATATCCAAGCTGTGGTGTCAGTGCCTGACATCACTGCTGGTGAATGTTCCCTGAGCACAGAATTCCCCAGCTGAAGGTCACTTGGCACAGTGATCCCTCATTCCTTTCACAGCCAGCAGGTAGAGCCTTAGGAATAAAATATCTGGAGAACTATTTGAGCCAGACTGATTCTCGGTAAGAAAAAAAAAAGTCACTGAGTGGCTGAATTCACACAAATTTGGGACTTTAGGAGGAACAGCAAGGCTCTGTGATTCCACAGAGGGATCTCATTCTTCTCTGGAGTAACAACAGAGTCAGTGCTGACCCAGAGCATTCTCATCTCCCAGGGGCTGGCCCTGATGGAACGAGGCAGAATTCCCCAACCCTCACCATCCTCACCCTCCCTGCAGCAGCAATGACAAGCTGAGGAAGGACACAGATCACCCTCCCCACCCTGGAGTGAAAGTCCCTCCCAAAACCGGCTGTGACACCAGGAAGGGACGTGGGTCTGCAGCTCTTCACCTTCCCCCGTGACTGAGGCACCAAAAGTCGAGTCTAATTTTAGGAAGGGGCGGTCAGCAGACAGGAATGTGCACGGGGAAGGTCTGTGAGTCATGCCTGATGAATTTTGCTGGAACATACGGAGGACATGACGGAGTTGAGGGATGGGAGACAAAACAGTCTCCAGCTGCAGCCAAGCTCTTCGCCCTCCCCGGCTGCGCCGCTCCAGCCCGGCGTGCTCGTCTTCCCTGGGTATTTTTAGGAGCTAAATTTTTAATTTTTTTTTTTTTAGGAGCTACCACTGACTTAGCTAGCTTCAGTCAGAGGAGGGTTTTGAAAAGAGATGAATTAACCCCACAGGAACAGAGAGGAAAGATCAGGGAAAAAAAAGCTGGGAAAAGGGAACAGCAGTCGGAGTGTTCAGGTCACCCTTTGAAATTTGTGACCTTGAGGGAGACACTGAATAAAAAGTGTCCGAGTTTTCTGATGGCATAAGATGTGGGGGAGTTGGGAAGACCTTGAAGAGCTGGAGGAGAGCAAAAAACTCTCCTGGGAAGTGGTGGGAGAGGGTGGAGAGCTGTGAGGCAGGAGGGAAGCTGAAACCCAGAGCCTGAAGCATCCAAAACTGGGATCTGGATGGAGGTGAGGGAGAAATCACCTGGAGTGGGTGGTCAGGAACGTTCTAGAACCTTTCTTTGTAGGAATACCTGAGAGAGGGGTGGGGTAGTGAAGTCAGCAGCTCTAAAATCCCTAAAATCCCAGGAATCCCTAAATCTAAAATCCAGGAATCCAGGACAGCAGATCCCAATGTGCCTTCCCTTGCACTGCTACACCCAAATCAGTGCTGTCAAACCAGCAAAAAAACCACTAAAAAGAGAATTAAACCGAGTTTGACAGAAATACAAGCCCAGGAAAATGAATTTCCTGCTTCCAGAGCTGCGGGAATAATTTGGAAGCAAAATTTTCATCCTCGAGGTTGCTTTCCTCCCCGTTCCCAAGAGATGAAATGATGAGATCATGACTTCCTAAGACCTAAAACACTGTTCCAAGAAATTCCACACGACTTTTGGCTCCCTGGTCCTGTTGCAGCCCTTTGTTAATGCCAGCCTGGCTGAGATCAGGTGGAAAATGTGTAATCCCTGTAATTTCCCAGCTGGCTGCAGGGGCCTCGAGGTGCCAAATCCAAATTTTTGTTTCCTTCTAGAGTCATGTGCAACTGCTGGAAACTTTGCTTCTGTGCCTGTGGCAGCCAGGAAAGCTGCTGGTGTTCTGGGAGCAGGCACAGAGGGTGGGAATGCTGCAGGGATAGCAGGGGATGGGTTGTGGATCAAAGTTGGTTTTTTTTTTTTGGTGCCTGTTTACTCCAGAGCTGCTGAGGGCAGCACATTCCTTGTGTTCTCCATAAGGGAATGGTGCAAGATTCCTGGTTTAGCACTTTTAACTTCATTCCAGTGCAGGATGCTGGAGCAAATCCCACCCTGCAAACCCACAGAGGATATTTACCCAAATTTGGATGGCGAAATATTCTCATTTTCATGTCAGCACAAATCTCCCCACCCCTCATTAAGGGAAACCCTGATGATTTTAACTGAAATCTGGACTTTTAAACATAAATAGCAGCTTCAAAAGTGAGGATTTCTAAAATCCCATCTGGTTTCCTTCCCACAGACTCCGAAATCTCCCAACCCCCAGGCCCGTGTGCCCCAGCCCTCCCCGATTCCGCCGCACCTGGGGCCCCTTTGGCAGGAGCAGGTCGGAGCCTCCGCTGTGCACCAAGAAATCCTGAGCCCTGGAGATGATCCTTAATCCCTTCCCCACGCTGAGAACCCCTCCCAGCCTCCCATTAAATGTTTTCCTCGTTATTGTTGGATTTTAATTGGAGAGAGAGGAACCCCACAAACGTTTTGCAACTCGTCCCTGGCTTCGTTCTGGGCACAGCTGGCACGAGGAAGAGGAGGCCACCTGCTTCCCTGGGTGGGAAAAAGAGCAGGGAAAAGATTTGTTCCATCCCACTGCTGCTGTCACCTGGGAATGGGGGGGGATGATGAATATTGGGGTGTCCAAAGCCTGGGGTGTCTTGTAGGATCAGGGCCACAAAGGCAGCACTGAAGGAAAGGAGGAACCTGTGGGAATGTCACAGCCTTGGGGTCACCTCAGGCCAGCCACAGGTCTGGAATTAAAGTGGATTTCTGGATTTTGGTCCCCAAAACCTCCTGAATTCACCTCTCCCATGGAGGTGCTGGGAGTTTCATCCCTCCTGAGGCTGTGCTGTATTCCCAGCGTTTCCCAATTCACTCGGCTCCTCTCCCAAGCAGCTCCTTCCCTGCTGGGAAGGCCTTGAGCTGCCTCAGAGCCCCAGGGCCACGGTCTGCTGAGCTGAGGCTCTGAAGCAGCTCATTCCCTGCTTTCCAGCTGCCCTTTCCTGCAGGAAGCACTGAATCCCAGCCTTAATTCCCAGCAGCTCTCCGTTTCTGCAGCACAACCTTCCCTGGAGATGCAGGAGATGAAAGAACAAACCTGAAAGGAGCATCCCTAAAATCCATGTGATGTTTTCTGTCCTTTTCCCCGAGTGTGGATTCACACAGAGCTGCTTCTGCTGCCTCTCTCTGCTCTCCCAGCATGGATCCCATCCGTGGATGTAATTGCTTGTGGGTTTTTATGGGGTGTGTAGGAGGGGCTGGCACATTGCTCAGCGTTCCCGAGGGTTTTAATGAGGGGAGCCCCAGGGGGATGTGTGGGAGCTGGGATCATTCCTGCTCCCAGCCCCACGGGAAGCAGAGCTGTTTTGCTAAGATCCAGAGATTTCAAAGAGCAGAGAGGCCAACTGGTGGTTCTTCAGCTGGGAAAGAGGCAATTATTTCCTCACTTCCCTACAAAAATGGGATATTAATAGGCCACCAGCCCCCTCCTGCCCACCCCTTGGCTCTGTGGCTGATTCCCCAGGGGGCAGCTGCCCAAACGTGCTGGAAATGCTGCCAGGGAGCGTGGAGCCTTTTCAGGGAGCACAGAGACAGCGGCCAGCCAGCCATTAGGAATTCCTCAGGGCAGAAGGAAGGAATATTTCTACCCCGGAGAGTCCCAGAGACAGGCAGGATTCTCTCAGCTCTCCCCAGTGCCACAATTTGGGTTTAAACGCTGCCAGCTCGGAGCAGAGTCATTCCCATCATGGCGTGTTTTATCCAGGATCTAAATATCCACGGAGAACTGGGTACCACGGGCTTTTCTACTCCTCTTATCCCACACCTCTGTAGTATCAGAGGGGCTGAGAAGCCTGGGAATTTCCTGGACAGTGCTGGATGCTGACTCCAGACCTCTCCTGGGATTTTTCTGCATGCTCCCAGCTCCTGTATCCCACTTTTTACTGCACACATAAAGGTTTTGCAGCTTCATTGCTCAATACATTCCTGCTTTTAACTGAATTATCCTCGATCCAGGCCCTAATTCAGCCTTTGGGCACTTCATAAACCAGCAAGAGTTTGTTTAGCAATGAACCTCCAAAGGGTGAGGATGGATCCAGGAGCAGCACGCTGCCACGGAGTGCGTGGTTAATAACTTCAAGCCCATCTCTCTGGGAGGAATCTCCCTTTCCCACAAGCATATTCCCAGCAGGAGACAGTGCTTGGAAGAGGATGGCTCAACCTTGGCTGCCTCTCACAGCCCCATCCCTGCTGAGAGCCTGACACCGAGGTGAGAAACCTCCACATCCCAATTAAATCCCTCCCACGCCCAAGGCAGGGATCGATCAAATGCTTACACCACCCCTCAGCCAGCCAGGAATCTCCCTGGCCTCTGGGATGGAGGGAAAGGGCTGGAATTGCTTGGTTTGTTGTTTCCAAATAGCTGAGAGACCTTTTGCTGCTCTCTTGAGCTTGTTGCTCCCCCTGATCCTGGGTGATCCCAGCTCCCCGGGCTCGGGGGAGCACATCCAGCTCAGAATCAGCACCCGGAGTCAGATTGTCACCTTTGCTTTGCTCTCCTTCCCCCCACCAGGCTGGGGGGCTGCCTGGGCAGGGGGTGAGGCTGGTTTGCAGTGGCTCAGGGGGTGAGGACACGCTTCAGAACCCAGCCAGGGGGGTTTGGCAGCTTTTTGGGCAGCTGGGGTGGGGGAGCAGTGAAGGGGCTCCTCAAACTGGAGCTTGTCCTGGTCTGGCTGGCCCAGAGCCGTGCTGGCAGGGGAGGTTTTACCTGAGCAGTACCTCTGCTCTCCATCTCCCAAAAATAAACCTGACCTGAGCTGCTCTACGGGCCGGCACCTCCCAGTGAGCCTGTTTGCAAGTCACAGGGGCTGTGGCCTATTTTGGGGTCTTCCATCATCACCCCACTGCTCTTGGAGCCCCCAGCAGTGCCCCGAGCCCAGCCCAGCTCCCCTCTCCTCATTAGCTCAGCCTAACGAGGGGACTGCTGGCAGAGTAGGGGCAAAATTAAATCCTGTTCCTGATTTGCCAGCTGTCCTGAGTGTTTCCTCAGGGACCTTCTGGAGCAGTGATGGGAGGACATCACCCACCCAGGTGGGATTTGGGGTTGCCAAAGTGTTGGTGTGGAGATTTTTTCTCAGCCACCTCCTGCTCCTGCTTCCCCTCCTCACTCACCTTGGCATCACCTTGGCAAAAAACGGTTCTGCCTGGCCAAAATCCCTGAATTCAGAGCGGGGCCTGTGCTTGGTGCCACTCACCAGCCCTTGCCCTGGCATTGCCAGGGGTGAGTTGGCACCAGTCCCCTCCTGGGAACAGCTGCTTTGATCTCTCATGACAGGAATTATTTTAAACCCACTCACACAAGCTCTGTGTCCAGAGGGGACAGACCCTGGAGCCTCCATCCCTGCCTGGGAATGATTTCCTCCCCACAGGCTTTTCCACTGACTCTTGGTGGCCTTGAGGCCACATCATCAGGCAGGGCTGGGGACACGGAGCTGGTGGTGACACTGCCACTACCTCTGTGTGACCTTGGGAAAATCCCTCTGTGCCCTCATCCCTCTGCTCCTGCTCTGGAAAACAGGGACAGCACAAGTTGTGTGCCTCACCTCCTGCAGGGAGAGCTCCTCGGGACCCTTGGCAGGGGTGACACAGCACCAGGAGGCCCTGGGGGCTGCAGGGCACCACGCCAACGTCACACAGCTCAGTGAACTCCTGGGAGGGTGGCACGGACACCTCCCAGGCCAGGCAGGAGCTCATGGGCAGGGACACAACTCCCTGTTTACTCTGGGATGCCAGGAGGTGATGCAAGGATAAGGAGGAGCAGGGAAGTGGCCCAGTTTGCAGAAACCCCGAGTGCTGTCACAACCGCAGACGCCTCCATTGTGCCGCCGTGTTTTCCTCATCCCTCCCTCCCTCCCTCCCTTTGGGAATGTTTCATTAATCTCCCCAGATCTGGCAGTTGTGAAACAGCAACTTCAGGAGCCGACGCCTGGCCGAGGGTGGGTGGCAGAGCTGAAGGCATCCGGGGCTCGCTGCAGCCCCGAGGAGGCCAAATGTAACTCCAGCAACTTCCAGGGATGGCTGGAGGGAAGGAATTTCCACTCCCTGGAGCTCTGCATCCCTAATAATCACCCCCAGCCCCCTGGAATGCGAGATATCCTGGCAAGCAGCAGGCTGCAAATCAAAGCAGCTGTTCCACCAACATCTTGCAGCCAGCAAAGGAGACAGCCCTCGGCTGCTTTGGGCTGGGGAGCTCCACCAGCACTGCCCACTTGACACCCACACAGGGGGTGCTGGGGCCAGTGGAGGCAAGAGTGGACTTGGGTCCATCCTGGTGGCTCCAAAATTGGGTCCAGCTCAAGGGAGCCTTCAGCAAAGATCCCCCGCTCCAGGTGACCTGCTCAGCTCGCAGGGGCCTGGGTTTTGTGCTTGGGATGTGCAGTGCCCCTGGAGAGGTGGCTCCTCCGGGACCACCGTGGTTCCTCTGTGGCCACCGTGGTTCCTCCGGGGCCACCATGATTCCTCTGGGACCACGGTGCTTTCCCAGCGATCACAGGGCTCCCAGCAGAGCCCGTCTGGGCCCTGGCAGAGCCACCCCTGGCAGAGCAGACCCGGCTTTGCCCCCTCCACTCCGGTTCAGCCCCGTGACACGAACCGGTGCCGCTGCTCAGGTGTCCAAAACCTCCCCCTGCCCGCCGCGAGGGGCTCCGCTCCCTCTCCCCGTCTCCCACCGGGGGATGCCCGGCTGCGAGCGCCCGGCGCTGCCCGGTGCC
>WEZZ01013024.1:1312-13325 GCA_013400585.1 Chloropsis cyanopogon
AGGATGTAGTCAGGAGATAGCTGTTGGAGGATGGCATTTCCAAATGGAATTAATGTGGTCTGCAATTCCTATAAGATTTCCATTTCCACATCTCCCATTTCAATCTTCTTTCATCCTGCTCATGAGCACTTTAAAACAAATGCAGCTACCATCAGGCTATGATATGTCACTGTTTACTAAGCTTGCACATGACCAACAAAAGAAATTAAATCACAGAAACTAGAAATTAAATCACAGAAACTAGACATAATCTCAGTACACAATCCATGACTGAGTGACTTTTTCTAAAATCCTAAGCAGGTTTCTTTTTACATAGTTGCCTCTTGGATTAGGCCAGCTATTCTAACTCAATACCACCCAGAACATCTCAGCAGAGCAAGTTTTTAAGTTCAGATAGCAATTTTCCTCAACACAAGTGACAGGGACAGGATTCTTGCAGCAAAGTAAAGGTGGACATATTTCAAGGCACAGCCAAGATTTTATTTTTTCCCCAATATCTGCCAAGTCATTCAAAATAAAAGGAGGTTATTGGCAAGACTTCAAAAGGAGGTTTGTGGATGAAGTAACTCAAGATGCACTAATTTACCTGGCTAAGCTCTTGGAGACCAACAAAGATAAAACACATAACTTTTGGGTCAGCCAGGAATCTCTTTGCAAAACTACAGATGGAAGGTTGCCTGGTCATTGTAAAGTAACAAGGTATTCAAAGATTACAAAACAGTACATTGCCCTTTCATTTTGGATATTCATTTCTGTAAGACATAAATCAAGCATATGCTTTAGAGACGATAAATATCATAAAGGTGAAGCAGAATGTAACTCTACATGGCTATTTCCTTGGTATATCTGCTAGTTATCAATTTGCATTTTCTTCAAACTACAGTTATCCTGAAGTATTGAAAGTTCTAGCGTAAAAAAGCAAATATTTGCTTAATGGACAGCAGAACTGGCCAGCTTCTTTGCCTCGGTGCAAAATTTTGATATTTGATTGTATTCTAAATTGAACCAAAAAGGCATCTCTGAGTGTTTTGAGCAAAGCTGAGTCACCAATGGACTAAACATGTTCCCAGGGAAGTATGGTGATGAAATATCAACTGGATCTGGTGGTGTATAGCTATATCCTATGGCCATGAGAAAGGAGGAAAATAATTAAGACTAAAAAAAAACCAAACCAAAACCCAAAAAAAGGTGAACTCAAAGTGCTTATGGTAATTTGCCATCATGGCCTATTGTTTGTAGCAGCATCTCAGGACAAGTAGAGATGAGAGCGAGGATCCTAAAGGGGATAGCATTCCAGCTTCAGTAATGGCATAATACAGGGCATGGAAGAGTTACTGACAGAAGAAACAGGATCAGATAGAAGAGCACAAAAATCATCAGGCCTTCATAAGGGCCACATCAAGAAAACCACTAAAATGGAGTTAAACCTTACATTTGCTTGACAGGTAGAGAGAAATAGTAAAAGAAATCAAAGGAAAATGTTTTGAAGCAGCAAGCAACAGGTAAACTAATAGTTGCTGCCAACTGCTGGCTGCCTTAGGACAGATGAAGGGAAGCTCCAGAGAAGTTGCAGTAGCAATGTACAGATTCTTACCTATGCACACATGCATAATGCAAACATATACACACACATACATCCGTGTTCCACATGTGTGTGCATTGCTTTTTTTCTTATTGCCTCTTCTGGTCATTCCAATAACATTGCCAGCATAATAATGAAGAGCATCCTGTTACAAAGTCTGAAATTCAGCCATCTGTACTTGATTTCTACTAGATGGTATTTCTGCGAAAGCATGACAAGGTGAAGCTATAAAAGAAGTTAATCTTGTTTATAAATTCTGCTGTGTCATACCTGTAATGTGCAAAATCGACCCAGAAGTGCATTACAATGAAGCAACATACTATTTTCCCATCATAAATTAGTGTAACTTCACCCAACAGCAAACACATTTCAAAATTTGCTTCATTCTTATACAGAACTTTGTCTTTCATTGTGCTATGGCTACATAGCCTAAACCCACTTGAATAAAACAGATTCAGTATTTCCACTAGCCTTTTCCCCTGTCAAATGTTCCACAATTACAGTTAAAAGTTAGGATTAAATAAAACTCATTTTAATCTCATAACCTATTTTATGGCAGGTAGGTAGGGAAAAGGGAGTTGAAGAGCAGCCTCTTAATGATGAGGCAGGAGAGGCTGTCATAAATTTCCCATGTCTCTTACTAATGGAGTAAGCAGGGATTGTAAAATCCTGTCTTAAGCTTGCGTCCATACACAATGTGGTCTGTCATATTCAGCAGACTGGCAACCGCATTGTAGTAAATTTAGTAACAAATTGTTACATTTTTGACTAGTTACTCTGAGGAAAAAAAAAAAAAAAAGAAAAAAAGGCACACTGAAAAATAACCAACCAGCACTTTTTATTCGATAACCTTGCTTACAGGCAATTTTAGCACCACATCAATCCAGCAGTTCCATAGCACTATGTGGCAGCGTGAATGTGAGAAGATGGCCAGGCTGGTACTGAAAAATAAAACCACAAGATTTATGGAAGGGAAGGCTGTCATCAGTAGAGATTTGTACGTGCCCTTGACTAGTAGCAGAGGACAAAGCGTGTCACGATATTTTGCATCTTTCCAACCATGCGGGTCTGTTTCAGTTATTCCTCAGCTCCTCCTTCCACCCAGTCCTATTGGCTCCAGCGACACAGCTGAAATCCAGGAGGAGTCATCTGCTGGGGACACTGTCTTGGGGGTATTTTACAGTCCCTTAAATAGAGATCGAGTGCAGGGACTCGGAAATTTTTGCAATGCGAATGGAAAACCCTTCATGTCTTAGTATTTCTTTCAAGTGCATTTTTTCCAGGGTTGGGAGAAGTGAGAGGGTTTCAAAAGCAATGTGGCCTTCTGCCAACAGCAGAGATGTGTTTCAGAATCACTGGATGACCTGTTATGATACAGGGAAGTATTTGATGAAGCTGACAGGACTGTACTAGAGCAGATGTCTTGGTTGGGAGACAGGTGTGACAGGCAAGAGTCTTTGCACATGTGAGTTAAGTGGAACTGGAGAGTTACTGTTATTCATCATCAGTCTGTCAATGTTAAGGTGGAAAAAAGAAGTCATATAAGCTGTTTTCACCCAATCGTGTGAGATGTCCTCTGGAGTGTTTTTCAAACAGGTCAAAATTCATATAATACTGTCACTGTATAATATGATTAACTTCTAGCCAAAAACATCCACACAAAAACTTAAAAATAAAAGTCTGAATTTAAATCTTCAGAACGAAAGACTTTCACAGACCAAGGACAGATGCTTTGCACAAATGGATGATAATTTATTATGCCTTAATCATCATTATCTTATGTTTACTAGAAAAGTCATATAAGTATGTCTGAAAGGCTTTTAAAATACATTTGTCCTTTAATTTTAGAAAGTGAGGAAGGTTTAAAATTACTTTGATGAAGCAGGGAAGATTAAAAAGTCTAAGGGTGGCTTGGATCCTTTCAAATGTGTCCCCTTCTATCCCTGCTGAAGTTTTTGCAAAGCATTTCCACGATCACACATTCACAATGGGGATGATTGTTCATGCTGTAAATATCTCTATTGTTCATACTGTAAATATCTCTAGTCTTTTCCTGTGTGCTCTGCCCAAAATTAAGGGGCTCACTGAAGTACAGCAGTGTTAGACTGACATAGATGGAAAATCAGACTCGTGGCCATGCAAGGGTGACAGAGTCAAGACAATGTCATGCATAAATACTGTGCTAATGAGTTATGTGTGGGTTGTATATGTGAATAAGTGCATTTCAGAAACATTTAGCTTGCTGAAGGACAATGATCCCTCCAAAGTCCTGCAAGTCAGGAAGTAGATGTAGCTCAGCTTGCCTCCTAAGGTATAAGAGGAAAAATCATATCCTGTGGGAGCCAGAGGAGGAGACTATTTCTTTGTTTTACAGCCAGTGTTTGCTGAAGTATATTGGTCCCCAGTTCAGGGAAATTTTTCTGTCTTACTTTTGCACAGCAATAATTTATTTTGCTGTTATAACAGTCCAACTTTCATAAAAGAGATATTGCTCAGTACTTATAGTAACAACTCTACTAATGAGCCTGATACAGGCAAAAGTTTTCAGTGAGAGAGTGACTATTGAAACTTTGATCTCCACTGGAGACTCCAAAAACAAACTCCTCAGGTTTCAAATTTACTGGCAGTCTGACACATCACTGCCATAAACACTAGGACAAAGAGAAAAGATTTTTTTTTATATGTCCGCATATAGAAGGATATTAATTATAAATAATGAGTTGTGAGTGCCTGGAGAGCAGCTGTGGTTCTTTTAATAAATAGTCTTCCAATGGTTGAAATAAAATGTCAAGACTGGTGGAGATTTGCAATTGGAAAAGCTATATAAGCTATTTATAAAAGAAAATCAACTGAAAAAAAAATACTTGCTGGACGTTTCTGGCTTCTATAGTGCCACTGTACACTGAGCTCCTCAGTAAAATGTCTATCCTCATCACTGGTATAACCTCTCAGAAATAACTTGGTTTAGAGTTTGATTTAGAGTAGAGCTCTCTCTCCTGAAGCTGGAGAATAACTTTGTATTTTCTATAAAATTATCCCCAACAATATCAAACCTTCCTGATATTTTCTAAGAGATTCATTAAACAGTGGTAGGACTTGTACTTTACCAAGGGATTTTCCCAAGGGATTTTCCCCAGGATGATGGGAAGGTATCAGGACAAAATAGCTTTATAAAGCAAATCTGTTTCAATATTCTAAAATTTCCCCGAGGCTAACCCAACTCATATGAAATTGCATCATCTTAGCAAGCTGACATATTTCTGCAAAACCGCAGCAAGGTGCACCGTGGTGCCAGGCTGCAGCGTGACCTTCCCAGCGCCGCGGGAGCGGGNAGCCGCCCTGCCCGGCCCCAGCCTCCGCCTCCCGCCCGCCGCGAGGTGAGTCCGCCCGCTCCTTCCTCATCCTCCCCGCCGCCCCCGGGAACGGGGAACGCCCGCGGGGTGCGTCCCTCTGCCGCAGCCGCAGGGCACGGCGTGTGTTTGTGAGCCCCACGGGACCCCGTGCGGAGGGAAGCTGTTAAACTGTTCCTAAGGAATTTCCCTGGCAATACACACCAGAAAACCCCACAAACAAGCAAATTAATAAAAGCCCCAATTACGTTAGCTTGGCTTTATTAATTGCCCAATTGAAAATGAGCTTCAAATGACATGTTATGTAGGCAAGAGAGGGTTTGGGAAGGACAGTGAGCACTGAGGGATTTTTAGAGTCGGATAAATTTATCTTCATTGTGGAGGAAATTAAATGTTTCTGGTGGTTTGTTGTTTTTGTCTTTTTGTGTTGTAATGGTTTGGGGTTGGGTTTTTGTTTTGTTTTTTTTTTTGGTTTGTTTATTTGTTCATTTCCCAGTAAGTCACCAACAGACATTTTATGAAGTTAGCCGCAGCTCAACACTCTGTTGGAAAATATTTTTGTTTCAGAGTGGATAAAGCATCAGGAGTGCAGTAAACATTTTAAACTTAGAACTGCAACAGATACAGTAAATCACATGTTGTTTGCGTGTTGGAGCAGGAATCCCTGGAGCTGCAGCAAGTTCAGTCCCCACAGCAAGTTCACCTTGGGACAGTTCCCAGAGCATCTTTGGCTTTTGCAAGGCACTTTTTATGGTTCATTGTATTTTCCCTATGGCACATAGCTCTCAGTACTGGCTGATAGGTAAATCTGGCCACATTTTAGGCCCCTGACTTGTGCCAAATGCAGGAGGTGAGAAAAACTAAGGTGCATGGCCGAGTTACTTGGCGGTGCATGGAAACAGCAGATAAATCCAAGTGAGACTCTTTCCCTCCAGATCTAGTGCTGGAGGTGCTTTGCCCTCCCTGATGGTAATACAGGGAACCAGCACACTAACACAGATGCTGCAGTTAGATGTCCTCACTCAGGTGACATCTAGCTCAGCTGTCATCGCACTGTGTCCTTGTCTTCCGCAGACAGTGGTTATTGATGGTGCGTAAAGTACCTCCCAGTCTGACAAATGTCAAAGAGAGGACACCTGTCAGCTGGAGAGAGTTGTAGCTGTCTCATTTCTACACAGCAAGTAGAATGAAAAGAAATTAAAACCTTCCATTCGGGTCTGTTTATTTTTATTATTATTTTTTTCTTTTTACTTCCCCGCAGAGTTAATAAACTCAGTTATTGTAGCTGTTACAGAAATATTAGCTGGTTACTGGTGGGATGGGAGGTGGCCCTCAGTCTGTATGGGAGGGATGTGGTCTCATTTAAGATGTGGTTCACAAAATGGAAAAGTTTGTGTAAAGGGAGTTGCCTCTGTTCCGCTCTTTTTTGAACAGGTGCCCACATTACAAACACCACCACAGCCTGCAGTATTAGCAGAGAGCTTAACAAATTGGCTGATCCCAGCTATTCTTTCCAAATATCCTTGTGCTCTGAAATGTAACAGTCCTGCTCAGTGAGAGTAAATCAGTAAGATGGTGGCCTGCCTGCACTGCCACATCTTCCATGTGTAAAAGTTTTATTTTTTGCTTCATTTTCCATATTAGAAGCCTTTATTTAGGTTAAAAGGTTTCTTCTTCCTTAAACTCCTTTCATAGCTTTTTGCATAATTAAGGCATAGAGAGGCATCCCATCATCGAGTTTTAAAGGACCTATTCAAGTTTGCCTGTAAATTAAGATTGTGTCACACCAAGGGGATGGAGGAAGAGAGAACAGTTCTGTGACAAAGCCAATTTAATACAACCATATCTGTGTAAGGCAGAGACTGGCAGAAGTAAGCGCCTCAGAGTCTAAGCTTGTTAGTTAATTAAGTTATTAGCAAACTTTAAAAGTAAGCTGTACTCAGGAAATGAAATCACTGTAAAAAAATAGCATGATAGTCATCTTGCTTCTTTACATGATTTAAAGAAACTATAGTCTCCTTTCACTGATGTGCACACACAGTGCAACTGGAAATTTTCTTCCAGTTCACTTTCAGTGTGGGTCTTTTTTGGCATTACTTATAGCCTAGTATTGCTTTATTCATTAATTTTATCATAGTCTTTGTGCAATTTATTTTGAAATTAATTATTATTTAAATGCGTATGATCATACTGGTTTAAGGGTACTATTCAGAGTGTTTTAAAAAATGGAAAAAAAAAGTCTTAATCTAAAACTTTTCCGTATAGCTGATCACAAATGTAGTATTTTTTGTTTGTTCTGAGTGCATGCTCTGCCGGTGTAACATATTTACACATGTCATATGTATTTAATGTGGTACTGCTTTTCTTGTTTGCTTTCCAGACAAACAAATCAGAACTGTGAGGGCCATTTATCATCACATTTTCCTTCCTCCAACTAAATTCTGTTCCACTTGTTCTAATTCCTAACCTGTTGGTATGCACATTGATAAAACATAATGAAATTCAGCCATGCTTTGAGGTTGTGATGTCCTCCTTTGCATTTTCTTCAACAAACACAATCAGTGGTCTAGCATGGATGACACTGCAGCTGAAAAGAGATGAGCAAGGGGAGTGGAAGAGCTGCTGGCTCAAAACTACTTGTATGATGTCATCTAGAGAGGAATGAACAGTTGGGAACTTTGCAGGTGCTGGTTCTAGGTGCCATTGCAGGTATCAGCTTTCCTGCTTTTAAGGTCAATCCGAGAAATATGCTGCACAATAATAATAGTAACAATGGTAGATGTCTTCTCTGTTTTCCTAAAGACTGAATACCACTCCATTTTCTAGACAGACATGCATTTCTCCTCAGATTGAATTATTGCAAGTCATTTTGTCACAGTTATGAAAAGTAAAGCCGGAACAACTAAGTATGGAAAGCAGACCTAGTTCAAATGAACACTCCCATGGCAATATTTTCCCTTCTATTGCTTCCCTAAGCAATACTTTTACTGCTTGTATACATTTCATAAGTGTTACCAAGTGTGCATGGTATTACAGCTCTCTGGTAAATGGAGACAGGATATTAGACATAAACACAGAGGTCATACAGCACCGGAAAGAACTGCCAGGCACGCTCTAGCTAGAGGAAGGAACCAGCTGATACTGAAACCAACTGCTGCAGTTAGTATCTATCTATATACATTTCAGGCATGAGTAGCATTCAGAGTAATGTGAAAGAAGATGATGTGATAGTTTGGAGAAAAGTACACCAAGGACATATTAAAGACACTTAAGAGAATTTAATGCAACAATTATTTTCTCTTTTATTTTAAAAAGATTTTTCAAGTAAGCTTAGATCAGAATAAATAAAAAAATATCTTTGACAGAGTCAGGAGAGATTGGATGGATTGGACAGATGAACTGGACTTCCAAAATACAGATCTGGAGGCCAGTAGAGGCCAAGAAGGGACACAGGAAAACATAAAATTATATGACTGAAACAAAGGTGCCAACACACCTAGGGAGGTCATAATTTAAGCTGTCTGGTTTCCAAGAATATGCATTTGAGTAGCAGCACATGGTTTCTTGTTTCAAGACAGGCATCAAAGTAGCAGTTTTGATATATTTGCAGACAGGCAGACTGAGGATGTCAATAAATGCAGCAGTCTTTGATGAGATGCTCTTCTCAAATGTGGCATGTCGATTAATCTGCTAATTAAAAGTGAATTATGGAGCCACAACGATCAGGGTCTTGTCTGCCCCACAGCTCTGCCATTGCTGTCGCTGGCAGAGCACCCTGGAGCACACAGTGTTGAAACTGACAGAAGGAGTTTTTCTGGCATAGTTACACCACCTCCCTAACTGATGTAAGTTGAGCCAATATAAGCTCTCTCCTTCTGGCAAAGTTACGTCCACACCAGGAGTTCTGCAAACATAGCAATATCTGCTGGGGAACGTGAATTTTTCACACCAGCAACTGACATAGCTGTGTTGGCAAAACATTATAATTTGGAACAGGCCAGGGGAAAAAAAATGCATTTATCACCCCATCCTCAGCCATTTGCAAAGCATTAAAGAGTCCTAAATACTTAAATTTTTCTTAATGGTTATACTTTGCAGACAGAAATTCTTATTTCAGTGAGAGGGAGTGTGTGTTGTTATATTTATTAAAAATGCACTGCTTCCTAATTCTTAGTGATTTCTATCGCTGAGGCATCTCATGATGACATCTAGAATTTTTATAAAATATGAAAATAACTCAATACAGTTTGAGTGTTCTACTGGAAGCATAACACTTCCAGTGACAGACTGAATCATCTGCTTGGCTGGAGTCTGGGTGTCCCATCCTCACTCAGGCTAGGCTGGAAGTACACAGCATGCGCAGTCATGGTACCTGGCATTGCACCCCCCAACTCCATGTGTGTCCTCCTTTCGAGAGTTATGGACAGCATCTGTAGTGGAAAAAAAAGCAAAAGTTTTTTTCAAAAGAAAGTAATTTTACTGTAGGTAATCTTATCAAAGTAGGTGAAGAAGCAAGTTGTTTATGCAACACAAACCAGAGTGACTTTTGTGCAAAGCTCAGGTAGGCACCTTCAGTCTGGAAAAAATGCAGCTGTCTCCTTGCGGTCTCTAATTGTCTCATCACTAGTCGTTCCCAGTTTCCACAAAACACCGGGAGCAGGGAGGCAAATGTGAATGCTTGCATTGGCATTTCCCTTTCTGCTGCATCAAAGGTCACCACTGCCTTGCTGGGGGTTAACCTCTCTCCCCTGGGCTAGGTGAGATGGAGCTGGGAGGATTGTCTAGCCCAGAAAGAGATGGGTAAGCAATAATTCACTGTTTAAACAGGCTTTAAGTAAGTTGGCTCATTTTAAGCAACAACTCTAGCAATAGTTCAGCCAGAAAATCAGGAGTGGGAGGGTGTGCATAACCTCTAGGAAGAGGGTGGTGACAAGTAGCTGGCTGAGGGCTGCATATGGAAACCACTTCTGGTGGCACAGCAGCAGCCAAAGGAGTATGACTATACTGACTGTTAGCACTGCTGGCAGCTTGCTACTGGCTTTATCTGGATGGAAATCATCTAGATCCCTCACTCAAAAAATGCCTATTGCTGTAAAAATGGAGAAGGGAGTGGAATTTCTAATATTCATGGAGTATCTTGTATCTATCACACACACAAAAAAAAAAAAAAAAAAAGGAGAAGAAAAGAAACTTTCTTAATCAAAAGGAATAAAGTAAGGGCAAATGTAGGCAGGAGATCAAAAGGCATCTCTGCCACTGAAATCCATTAGCCTTGAAGTAATCTCCTAAGGGAACTGAAGACATTCCCATTGCTTGAGATATTTAAAACTAGGTTAGACAAAACACTAGGAAGTGTACAGTGGAGGACAATCCATAATCAGCAGGGAAAGGGATTAAATAGTCTTAATAAGCCTTTAACATACATTCTGTGATTTCATTGCCAAGACTTCACATGTCCCTCTGCTCTGCCTCCTCCCTGCAGCTGCCATAATGGGAGATTATGAAATCACTGTAAATGTGAGCAATTAACTATTCTAATAGAATTTGATAATGTAATGGTGCTGCATTTTTATTCCTCTTAGTCTCAACTAAGACTCCTTTTACAGTGGATTTAAGTTGACTTTTTAGTAGAGCTATTGCAATCTTCCGGTACAGAGACTTAGAGTGATGTGTTTCTAATAATTGCTTTGGGTTTCAGGCAGTGATTTTGTTTTTAGTTAAATCTATCCTTTTTTTCACCCTAAATTTCAAAATTCCTAAGTAGTTTACCTAAAAATCCCATCTTTTTCTTCTGTGTTTAATCACTCATCATTATTATCCCACATCCTTCTAAATTTTTAGTCTTTTGAGAGCACAGAAGTGCCAAGAGGTCCTTCTTAGTAAATCAACAGGTAAAAGATGTGCTTTGTGGCATAAAGACGAGTTAGTATTTATATCTCTGTTCTGTAAATGTTAAGTCACTGTGTTCAGATCAACAATGTATGTTTATAAACACTGCCTAAGAAGAATTTATTGTTTCACAAATACCACTGTTTGCTACGATCTCTGATACTTTTTCACATTTCCTGTTGTGTTGGTTTGCTACTGTGTCTGTAGGTCCAGATGCCTGCTTGAATCACGTTCACACTGGAACATGGGGCATTTTGTTTATTTTTACCAGGTGAGAGGCCAGCACTGTGGCTTAGAGAGGCCCTACCAGTGGAGACAGCTCAGTGAAATCAAGCTTCATGCTTAAGGTAAAATGAGTTACAATGACTTGCAATTGACAACTTTTGGCATCCTTTTAGTTTACACTCTGATGGAATTCCTGTAAAGAATTGCTTTGTATGTATATATCCAAAAGCCAAAGTCACATTGCAAATGAATTAAGTTTAAATAACATGTGACATTCTGTGGTTTCTTTGTGAAATTTTGCATGAGAAATATTGTACCCATAAATCAGTGCTAGTCAGTTTTGGTCTTTTGCATATTTAACAAATTCTATAAGTAATACATGACATTTAACTTGCGTATAAAACTGTCTTCAAACAGCTGGGAATTCATAGCTAGAATAAGAATCTCATGAAAAAAAAAGTTGTTTAAATCAGAAAAATGGTGATTTATAAATGGCTTTTTAACAGAGAAGTTATTACTGTTCTGTGGAGTTACAGCTGGTAACGTGAATGAGAGATGTGGCAGTGGGGAAGGAATATGCTGATTGAAAAGTGGGCTCAGTTTTCTTTTTCACACCCAAGTGGTGCTTACAGCAGCAGATTCTCTTTTGTGCCATCACTTCCAGTGGGATTGAGCAAATGGTTACCTGCAAAACCTTCAAGTGGTACACACATAAATCTAGAAGAAGCCTTGACCATAATTTCAAGATACAGATTGAATTTTCTGTATGTAACATCATTAGGAAGAAAGCTTTGTGCTAGGTAATTGATTTTTTTACTGTCTTGAGAATTAATTTTCACCAGGAAAAATTATGGTAGCCTTTTTATAAATGAAGTAAACAACTATATTACACTATGGGAGGTGGACCCTGACATACCTATTCATCTTAAGAGGATTCGTTCTTATCAACCCCCTTCAATTCTAGCCT